>JAODAL010002835.1:0-186317 GCA_025379985.1 Phyllomedusa bahiana
AGCTTGCACCACCATGCTTCACTGTCTTCAGAGTGTACTGTGGCTTGAATTCAGAGTTTGGGGTTCGTCTGAGCCTTTCTGCGGCTCCTGGACCCAAAAAGAACCATTTTACTTTCATTGGTCCATAAAATGTTTCTCCATTTCTCTTTTGGCCAGTTGATGTGTTCTTCGGCAAATTGTATCTGCTTCCGCACATGTATTTTTTGTAACATTTTGTAACAGTGGGACTTTGCGGGGACTTCTTGCTAATAGATTAGCTTCAAACAGACATCTTTTAACTGTCACAGTACTCACAGTAACTTGAGACTGTCATCCTGGAGCTGATCATTGGCTCAGCCTTTGCCATTCTGACTATTGTTAAATTTGAATGGTAGTCTTCCATTTTCCTCCAATCCTCTCTGGTTGTTCTTTCCATTTTAAAGCATTGGAGATCATTTTAGCTGAACAGCCTATTATTGTCTGCACTTCTTTATGTTTTACCCTCTCTAATCAACTTTTTAATCAAAGTATGCTGATCTTCTGAACAATGCCTCGAACAACTCATATTTCTCAGGCTTTCAAGAAGAAATGCATGTACAACATGTGCTGGCTTCACCCTTAAATAAGGGCTACCTGATTCACTCCTGCTTCACAGAATGATTGACCTCACTAATTGAATTCCACACTGCTACTATTGTGAACACATCCACTTTCAAATAATTATTCAAATACACAGACTCAAAGCATACAGTACAGACCATGAATGCGGAGTCTATTGGTTTTCTAAGAATCTACTGCATCAACTGGTAAATTGTTTGACATGTGGTAATATAATTTATAACAAAAACAGTGATTAATCTGGTTAGTTATATTGGACTGATATTATTTTGAACAACTGTATATGGGGGACTCTACAGCTCTTCCTTCCATCTAGGGGTCCAACTATATAGAGGCTTTAAGGGGTTGTATAAAAAACGAGAAAAAATAACACATAATGAAGGAATTCTAAAGATAAGCAATAAACAAATGCCAAAATAGAGTATTTAAAGTACTTACAAATGCTGTTATATTCTGTAGTATTGCCATGTTGCATCTGTCTCCTGATTGGGATTGAGGGCGGAGCTGCCACAGTTCGAAAACTACATTTACCATGAGAGCTGAGCTGCACAGCCCCACTCCCTCTGTATCTCACAGTGTCAGTGCTGCCGCTGTAACAAGAGACTGTTATGTGAAATCTTGTCCAGTAGATGACACAGGAACACAGAAGGTGAGGGGCAAAAGAAAATACCAGAGAGATGGGAGGAAAAGGGGCAGAGAGAAACGGAGAGGAAGAGGAGGTGCTTTTGACCAGGAAGAAGATAGGGTAATATAAGAGAGGGTAGTGAGTAAGTTGTGTGTGCTATATAGTCAAACAAGTTAAGGGGTTGTCGAATGCCCCTGTGCAGAGAACATAAGGAGGACAACCTGTGTATGAGGTTTTAAGACAGGTGTGGACAGAGAGGGAGTCTCCTGTCATACAGGTGTGCTGCTGAAGAGAGACTGCCATCACCACAGAGGAACTTAACCTGCATTATGGACTTCCAAGTTATCCTAATTCTTGTATGCACACGTTGTATTGGTACTTTGTTATCTAAATGTGAAAATTACAGTAAAGTTAAAGTCAGTGAACTCATATTTGTCGCCCACCTGCAATTTCACAACTGGCTTAGTCAGCAGAATGGACACATATATGGCAACTGACAGAGTTACATCTTCCTCGTCTGGTGCTTCAGACACAGTCCCCGTGGGTGCACTACTAAGCCACCTACACAAGTTCAACGGGGACAATGTTTCGCTAGAAGACTGGAAGGTAAGACTTTAGGTGACTGCTTGATTGTGTAATATTGCACCACATCTGAAAGCAGAGTTAGTGCTTAGTACTCTGGAAGAGACCCGAAAAACAGTTATCCTGCAGCCAGCGTGCCAAAAAGAGAGTTTTGTGCAGACTTTGGGATATGTATGGGGATGTGTCTTCCAAGGCAATTTTGAGGAATTGATTCTTTGTCCATTAACTCAATATGCAAAAAGCCAGTGGGAGCTTATGACTGCATTGTTAAAGAGAGAAGAAACTGGCACTGCATCCTTCATCAACACAAAACTGCTGGTGCGAGATCAATTTCTGCTGGACATGACGAGCCAGTCACTGCAGAGAACCTTAAAGGGGTTTTATCGTTTGAAGTGTTCGTGCTCTTCTCTCAGCAAGCTGTCTCTCCTGCCCGGAGGCATGTCTCTCCTCACTGAAGAGCTGTAACATCATCATTCTGGGTGAAATAGGGGAAGAGGAAGGTTGGCTGGAGAGCATGCCTCCTGCAGTGTTCTCATGTGTCTACAGAGCCATCAGCTTCAGGCTGGCTCCACAAGCTCCTTGCTGTACTATAAACAGTTATACACACAGCCTGAACTGAAGAAACACATGTGAGGAATGCACACTGCCCTCCCCCCCTCTTTCCCCTCTGTTATCAAGCAAGAGACTGTGTGACTGTGTTATATGGAGGGAACACAGGACATAAGATTGTGTTATATGAAGGGATCTATGAGTTAAACAGTCAGTAATTACCCAGATCATTCATCTTATAGCTGGGAGTGTAGAGCCAGTAGCCCTTTCACATAGCTGGTTTCACTTTCGGTTTTAACAGTTCAGAGGGGTGTAAACACAGAGTGTGCAGGCAGATAATCACAGTGCAGGGGGCATGTCCGGGGCGTTTACTGTCTGGGGACATATCCCAACAGGCTGAATGAAATGTCAGTCAGCCATTAACAGTGCACGGAGCGTGTCCAGGGGCGGATTCCGACCAGAGGCGTGTCCCGACTAGCCAATCACAGAAAAGGGGGTGTGTCCCAACTAGCAGCAGCAGAAATAGAAAACAGATGCACAGAAAAGCACATATCTACTATACCAAGTGACTTAGGTAATGCAAACCAATTACAAAAGTGCTTATTTTTTACTGTCCCCATAATCTGAGACATGATCTTTGTAGCGAGAAAACCCCTTTAAGAGAGCATGTTAAGCTCAATCCCCACCTGACATTCCACCAAGTGTTAAAGGAAATGATTATGCTAGAGAAGGAGGAAGAGGTAGAAGCAACCTCTGCCATGCCGCCAGCTGAGGTGGCACCAGTCTGGGAGGGGACTTTGGAGTTAAGAATCAATTCCCTTGTTGACCCAAGATGGTAGGCTTGTGTACCATGCCCAGGGGAGTGTTAGGGTTAAGTCTACCAGAAGATGGGATCTTTCACAAATGAGAGATAACAGACTAAGGTGTTAAGAGTGTAATGAAGTGGTCCATAGGGCCAGGAACTGTCCCTATGGGGTGGTAACTCCAACTCTGGGGAGTTAAACTAGATCCGCCTGCAGTTGTGGGGCGAACCGCAGGAGGAGGCACCTAGTTATGCATCCTGCTAGAGGCTAAGGACTTAATTGGTGAGAGCCCGGTGGTCAAAGCTAAGTTTAATGGGTTGGAGTTGTCCTGCCTAGTAGACACAGGCTCACAGGTTACAACCCTCGCTGAGCCGGAATTTAAAAGACACTTTCCACCTACTTTGCTTAAAGACATACCATCTTGAGTGAGTGTAAAAGCTGTCCAGACTTTAGGGGTCTTGCAAGCTGACATTGAGATCTGGTGGCCACTGGTGAAAGGAAAAGGTGTAGTGGGGGTACAGAACACTATGAATTCACAAGTGCCAGTGATTCTAGGTATGAACATGCTACAAGCCCTTGATGAACTGATAGCTCATAAATTGGGGCCGAAGTTTCGGATACTGCTGAATAAAAGCAGAGCTGTTTCAGTGGGTGGCTGGGCAGTGTTAGAGTACCCTATTCCAGACCATTACGTGTGCAGGTGAGACATGAGTTGATGATCCCATTGTCCGTAGGTACGGATAGTAAGCTGCAGGGCACTACAGTAGCAGTGGAACCTGTTCTCCAGATGGAAGGGGTAGCTGTGGGGAGCACCTTGTGTGATGTACAAGATGGCTGGGTCCTGGTTTGGGTCATGAACGTGAATGACCATGTAGTAACTTACTTAGTGTACTTAGTGCAGTAAGTATAGACCTTAGGGCAGTCAAACAGGGAGCTGGAGGTGGCTGACAGAAAAGGGAGTATTCACCCTTTGCGAGGTGAGGACAGAGAACCCCTTCTCCTCAGTTGAGAACGTGAAGTGCGTTTAGAGGCGGCCAAGTTGACTGTGGCGGAAAGGGCCAAATTGTACTCAGTTCTGGCGGCCCACATGAGGGCTTTCTCCCATCAGGAAACAGACTTTGGCCTTACATAGACGTTAGAGCAAAAGATTTCAATAGGGGATGCCATCCATTTCGGCAGCATTATCAACAGATTCCTCCAGCACTGTATCAAGAGGTTAAGGCCATGTTAAAGCAAATGCAGAAGAAACAGGTAATTCAACCCAATAAAAGCAGGTGGGCCTCTCTAATTGTGTTAGTGAAGAAAAAGGAAGGGACTCTCTGGTTCTGTGTGAATTACAGGCATCTTAACGCTTGCACAGTGAGAGATCCTTACCCTCTCCCCCGCAACAAAGATTCACTGGCAGCACTGGGGCACTCCCAATATTTATCTGGATCCAGGCAGTAGGTACTGGCAGGTGCTAGTTGCTTAGAAAGACAGAGAAAAGAAGGCCTTTGTTACCACCATGGAGCTTTTTGAGTTCCTGCGTATGCCTTTTGGTCTGAATAATGCACTGGTCATGTTCCAGAGACGGAGATGGAGCTGTGTCTGGGGTATTTTTAACTATGAGTGCCTGCTCATTTACCTCGATGCCATAATAATATTCTCAACCTTGTTCAAGGAATATCTAGAACAGCTTGAATGTTTGGGAACTAGCATGGTTGAAGTTGAAGCCCCACAAAAGTTATTTATTCAGAGAAAGAATAGAATACTTGGGCCATATAGTCTCCAAAGACAGGGTGCAGCCCACAGATGCCAAGGTCCAGGTAGTGCAGCAGTGGCCCAACCCCCATACGGTCAATGAACTGAGGTCCTTCCAGGGGCCAGTGGGTGTTATAGATGTTTCATGAGAGACTTTGCCAAGATCGCAGCTCCCTTTTGTGCCATTCTTCAGGGAGTGACCCCAGAGGAGGCCAAGCGAAAAATACTTCCATGGAATGAGGATGCTGAACGGGCGTTCTTGGAATTGAAGACACTTTTAACCAGCGCTCCAATTTTAACTTATTCGGATAATAATTTGGTCTTTGTGTTACAAACAGGAGCCTGAAAGGTCTGGGGGCCATGTTAACTCAGGTCAGAACAGCCAGAAGAGAGTCATTACATATGCCAGCTAGACTCTGAGGGAATTGTGAGAAGAAACGTGATAACTGCAGTTCCTTCAAGCTGGATTTGCTGGCAGTAGTTTGGGCCGTAGCAGAGACATTTGCTGATATTTTGACTAGTGACCCAACAACCCACTTGTGCATCTAGAAACTACCAAATTTGGAGCATTGGAGCAGAGGTGGATGGCCCGACTCAACAAGTATAGCTTTAAAACATGGTACCGTTCAGGGCGAGAAGCTGCTAATGCAGATGCACTTGTCTTGTAACCTGGTTGAGAGTCCCAACGGTGTCACAGATGAAGAACAGGAAGGAGACACGACCCTTAGCTTCAGGCAAATGATGCTGCTTCAGAAGTCTGCAGATGTTCTGGACACAGAAGCTGAAGTTTGGACTTGAGAGACAGTAGAGGACAGGAGAAGTTGGTAGTGGGATGACCCTCAGATACAGAGTATGAGACTGGCTCCAGATGAGTTGTTGCCCCACCTCAGAAGAGTAAAAATGCCCTTTCACCATATGGGAAGAGGCTCTGGGCAGCAGAGAGAATGACTGACAGAAGGGCTGCTCTACAGGCAAGTGCAGCTATCCTCGGAATAGACACTATCTGGCAAGTGTTAGAGCTCTCTAAAGAGGTGGAGGGCATAATACAGTGGATGTATGAAAAGAAAGAACACTTGAGCACAACTAAGACCTTTGAGGTACTATTTCCACTCCAGCATGAGGAAACTAACAGATGATGTATGTAACAAATGCCGGAATTGTGGACTCACTGAGGTCATGGAGCAGCAGGTGCCAGAAATAGTCAGGTGAAACATTGTCATTTTATCCACTGCAACTAGTTATGATGGATTACCTCACTGTGGAGAAATCAGTACAAAGGTTCAAATATATGTTGGCTTTGTGGAAGAACTTCATCTTGGCAAATGGCTGTCCCAATCCACTGCATTCTGTTCAGGGGGCCTGCTACGTGGGTAAAGTGATTGAAGAACTATGTCGTCTCTACCAGATAAGAAAGACACGTACCACTCCTTATCATCCCCATTGAAATGGCACTTGTTAGCGCATGAATAGAACTTTGCTACAAATGTTATGTGCCCTAAATGAGGAAAAAAGAGAAAGATGGCCGGACTTTGTGGCTGAATTGGTATGGGTTTACAATAATACACTCTTCCACGTGTATTTTCCATTTATGCTAATGTTTGGAAGAAATGGAAGATGTTCTTTCAGGCTTATGATGGCTGAGGGGCTAGAGGAATAATGGAATGGATTGGACTCCTCAGACTTGGATGAGGGATCATCAAACAAAGATACTGGAGATATATGATCTAGTGGCCCACCACATGGGTCCTGCGATTTGGTAGTGAACTGAAAATTGAGAGAGCTACCCTGGCAGATTGGAGATTGGGTGATGGTAAGGAACAAGGCTGCACAGGAGATGGGAAAGCTATGTTGGCAGTGGGAGCCACCCAACCCTAATATACTGGTCTCTGAGGTGAAGCCAGAAGGAAGACAGGGGCCTAATAGGATGGTGCACTGAAATTTGTTGGGGCCATGTGCCATCATGAGCAGACCTGCCATCATCAGAGAAAGTGTCTCGGCTTCTCCAATTATACCAATTGTTGAGGAAGAGTGGTGGCTTCCCCTAGTGGTTACCCCGCTGCTGCTATAATCAAAGACAAGAAGAATGATGAGATCCTACAGAAAAGGTGCTATGGCACTTCCAACTTCAGCAGAATGCCAGCTCGATTTGAAGATTATGTTATGCAAACCCAAGTTGCCAGGAACCCTTAAGCCCTGGGGAGGAGGTGTAATAAGGGACTGCTGTGTGACCACTTGTCCAGTAGATGGCACAAGAACAAAGAATGTGAGGGGCTGTGGCTGGCAAAGTAGAATACCAGAGAGATGGGAGGAGAAGGGGCAGAGAAACAGAAAGAGGAAGAGGAAGAGGAGGTGCTTTTTGCCAGAGAGAAGAGAGAGTAAGACAAGAGTAGGTAGTGTGGTGTTTCCCCACTCAGATAGTGAGTCTTGTGTGTGCGCTATACAGTCAACAAATTAAGGGGTTGTTGAGTGCCCCTGTGCAGAGAACTTAAGGAAGAAAACCTGTGTGTGAAGTCTCAGGACAGGCGTGAACGGTGAAGAGAGACTGCCATCACCACAGAGGAACCTAACCTGCATGATGGACTTCCAAGTTATCCTAATTCCTGTAGGTAAACGTTGTGTTGGCAATTGTTATTTAACCTTGAAAATTATAGTAAAGTTAGTCAGTGAACTCGTATTTGTCGCCCGCCTGCAATTTCGCACCGCTGTAACTATTTCGGGAGTACACTAAGAGACATATGCTTGTGCTATTACAGAGACAGGCTCTCACATATACAACAGGGATTAGTCATTATATAATAAAATCAAACTATATCCGTGTGTGTCCATAAATATATTTTTGTATATTTATACATGTATGTGTAAATATATACGTATATGTGTGTGTATATACACAGTATCTCCCACAAGTGAATACACCCATCACAATTATATAAATATTGTATTATATCTTTTCATGAGACAACATTGAAGATATGACACTTTGATACAATGTAAAGTAGTATGGGGGGTCACTCAGCTCAGGAATCACCGTCTTTTGGTAAAACGGTTATGGCATTCATTTTACACATCACTCTGACACACAGCTTCTTCTTAGAACTGACCAGTCAGCTTTACTTGTCACAGCTCAGTACACAAGATGGGAAAACAAACAAAACCCTGGCCACTAGCTACACATGTAGAGTTCCTCTCTACCGTGGTCTGGACCTATCACCCCGTCCCACCAATACACAGCTCTGCACACGCTACAGGCTCCCCTCAAGTCTGTGTGGTAAGAGCTTCCTCCTTGGCTCAAGTCTTGCTCCTCACTTGCGATAGCCAACCACATCCCCCTGGTGTTCCCCCATTCTTGGACTGAATGGAAGAGGAGGCATCAGCATGCCTCCAAAAGCATAACACCTCATGGACATGGATGTCAGTAGACTGATCCCTGAGATGAGTGTCAGTCTCTGTATGCTCTTTTTCTCCAAAAATAACTAATTTTATATGATGTTTACAACCACATGTGATTGAAAGTAAAAAAAGTAGGCCTCTGTGCATTATTAATATACTGATGTGTTACTTTTGTCATAAGCACACTTGGCCACATTTGTCCTAGTACTGTTTCATGGTGGTGGTCTCTGAAAAGAAATTAAATAATATTTTTTTTTGTCATTTCAGGTATATACTCGCCCAGTGCTGTACAGTATCTGTATTCAGAAACACAGATCCTGGACATCAATTTGTGAGATGCTGTACCCGGGAGACTGCAGCGGGTATGATGCCAGAAAATAGGGCCTCATCTGTAAGTTAATTTTTTTTTTTTTCAATCTTAATTTTTGTTGTTATTATCATGTAGAGGCTCAAAGATTATGAACAGATAATAAAGATACTGGGTTGAACGGGCCCAAAATAACAGTTACAACATAAAAGACAACTTTAAACAGAATTGCCATAGTCTTAACATTTTTTCAGGTTTACGTTAAAAATTGAAGAGACCTTCATTGAAATGGTACACTGATATAAAGGAAATCAACATCAGAAGAGTGCAAAATGTAGACCAAGGAAGAAAGACGAGTATATAAAGTAGAAATGACGGAATCCTTCTATATCTTATTGAAATGCCTGGAGTTTATCCATGTGGACCATCTATCCCTAGTTTTTGCAACCAGATGTGGAGAAATAGAGAGTGAGGTTTCACAGTGGAAATTAAAGTTGACCCTATCAACCACCTCCGCTATAGTTAGGGGCAGGGAAGACTTCCAATGCAGAGCCACTGCAAGTCTTGTAGCTATCAGGATGTGATGAAGAACTGTTCTAAATTGAATAGGGAACTCTGCTAGCGATATGTCGAGTATAGCTAGATGGGTTAGAGAGACATAACATTTGAGAACCTCCTTTAGTAAGTTGTTAACTTTAACCCAAAGACTTTGGATAATAGGGCAGATCCACCACATATGGAGTAGGGTTCCTTCATTACCACACCCTCTCCAACATAGTTTAGAATGAGAAGGTGAAAAATGAGAAAGTCTAATTGGGTTCAAGTACCACCTCAAATGGATTATTTTCATCAATTCTAAGTGGTTAATACATCTGGAATGTGAAGTTACTAGTGTAGATGCCTTCAGCCAGGTCTTCCCTGGGAAGGAACAGGCTAGTTCCTCCTCCCACTTTGTCACATAAAATGGTTTAATAGCCTTATCATTTACAGGTAGTAAAGAATATGAAATTGAGAGACCTTGATCATAACCTTTTTTTAGTAATAAGTAGTTATGGTAGGGGGAGCATTCTTCAAGTTGGGTTGGCCATTTCCAGCTTTGGATGCCATGTCTTAGCTGTAATTGGTAAAATACGATTTAGGAAGACCATAGGACAGCGGTGGCAAACCTATGGCACGCGTACCAGAGGTGGCATGCCGAGGCCTCCCTGCTGGTACGCGCGCCAGCTGCCCACTCGCTATGATTTCAAGCTGCTCAGGATGCTTCTGTGTATTGTGCGACTTGTGTGTGGCCGCGCCTCCTGCATCCCGCCTACGAACCCTCCCCTTTCTGTTCGCGGGCAGGAAGAAGGAGGCGCGGCCACACTGATCAAGTGATTTCAGCATGTGTATAGTGCTGCACGGTACACAGCAGCCAGGCATGGGACATGGGCGCCTGGGGATAAAGGGCTGGATAAGAGGAGAGGTACTGCTGCAGGAATGATCCTCTTCTTAGTAGTAATTTCTAGCCCTGGAGCAGGTACAGCTTCTCATTGGTGGACCACTTAGGACTGCCTGCAAATTCTGTTGCCGACTTGTGCTCTTTGCAGCTTTGGGGGCAGGACTCTGAGAAGCTGGACCCTGAGCTCCTTAAACACTGCCAGCAGCAGAGAAAGAGAACACAGCAATCATCAGTGTGAGTAGCTGCTGACGGCTCCCTAAATAAATATACATTCTATTGTGCTCCTGGAATGTCCAGCTGTCCCTGCACTGTCCAGAGCAGACCTGGACAGCACCACACTTCAGGAGCAGTCAAGCTGATCTGATAACACCTGTCCCTCCACATGCCTCACTGATAAGAACAGGGTCATCAGGTCAGAGTGGGTGCAAATGACACTGTATTCACATATGTGTGCTGCTCAGTCCAATGCACTGCATTTATTAATATTAATGCCTTGGTTCAGGGTATTCTCTTAATAAACCCCTTATTAACCATTCTTCATTGACATATTTTTGACATATATTGACATATTTCACATATACAGGTTGTGGGGAGTGCTGGCTGGCTATATACTGGCAGTGGGGAGTGCTGGCTATATACTGGCTGTGGGGAGTGCTGGCTGGCTATATACAGGTTGTGGGGAGTGCTGGCTGGCTATATACTGGCAGTGGGGAGTGCTGGCTGGCTATATACTGGCAGTGGAGAGTGCTGGCTGGCTATATACTGGCAGTGGAGAGTGCTGGCTGGCTATATACTGACAGTGGGGAGTGCTGGCTGGTTATATACAGGCTGAGGGGAGTGCTGGCTGGCAGTATACTGGCAGTGGGGAGTGCTGGCTGGCTATATACAGGCTGTGGGGAGTGCTGGCTGGCTATATGAGGGCAGTGGGGAGTTCTCGCTGGCTATATACTGGCTGTGGGGAGAGCTGGCTGGCTTTATACTGGCAGTGGGGAGTGCTGGCTGGCTATATACTGGCAGTGGGGAGCGCTGGCTGGCGATATACAGGTTGTGGGGAGTGCTTGCTGGCTATATACTGGCTGTGGGGAGTGCTGGCTCTCTTTATACAGGCTGTGGGGAGTGCTGGGTGGCTATATACTGGCAGTGGGGAGTGCTGGCTGGCTATATACAGGCTGTGGGGAGTGCTGGCTGGCTATATACTGGCAGTGGGGAGTGCTGGCTGGCTATATACTGGCTGTGGGGAGAGCTGACTGGCTATATACTGGCAGTAGAGAGTGCTGGCTGGCTATATACTGGCAGTGGGGAGTGCTGGCTGGCGATATACAGGTTGTGGGGAGTGCTGGCTGGTGATATACAGGTTGTAGGGTGTGCTGGCTGGCTATATACAGGCTGTGGGGTGTGCTGGCTGGCTATATACAGGCTGTGGGGAGTAGAACTGTAGGCTGTAGGGAACAGAACCATTTTAACCAGATTGATTATTGCCATCTAAGAAAGTGGAAGGCTGGTTAATTTGCTAATCTCCAAAGTAAATGTTGTGGAAAAATCTGATAAATTTAGGCTAATAGTGTGGTCCAGAGAATGTGAAATCTTTATTCCCAAGTATGTGATATGTTCGTTTGCCCAAATAAAGTTAAACTTCGAGAGTTTTTTTGGGAATCTGTTGAAAGGTTGAGTGGTAAAACCACTGATTTGGTTTGATTCAATTTATAATAGGATATATTTGAATAGGTATTCAACAGTTTCATCAGACCTGGTACAGAGGATTCTGGGTTTGTACACAGTATAAGGATATCTTCCGCAAACATACTGATTTTGTGTTCTGTACCAAGTAGTTTAACTCCTGAGATATCTGATGCACCACTAATTATTTCTGCCAAAGGTTCTACACAAAGAACATAGATAAGAGGGGATAGTGGGCATTCTTGCCTCGTCTTATTAGTAATGGGAAATGAGTGGGAGAGAAAGCTTGACATAAAGACACACGCTGATCGATGAGTATACAGAGCTGTAATCGCTTGAGAGAAAAACCCTGAAAAGCCGAGAAGAAGTGCCGGAGTCTGGTCCATATTGACCATTTGGACAATGTGAAGAACTCTCCTAACTCCATCTCTGGTTTGACGGTTTTTGACAAAGCCTGATTGATCATTATTAATTAGTGACGGTAAGACTTCCCACAACCTGGTGGCTAAAATCTTAGAATAGAGTTTTATGTCGTTATTAAGAAGGTATATTGGTCTGTAATTAATTACCTGGTCTGGAGATTTACCTGGTTTAGGGATTGTTGTGATCAGGGCCGAGAGCATTTCTGCAGGAGCCTCACTTTTGTTGATAATACTTTGGAAAAGGGTGGTGAGGTGAGGGGAAAGAATGGGCCTAAAAAGTTAATAGTACTCATTGGTAAATCCATCAGTGCCTGGGGATTTGTGCAATTTGCAACCGTCGATCGTTTTTTCAACTTCTAGGTTCGAAACTGGTTTGTTTAAGTCAACAAGTTGTTGTGAGGTTAGGGATGGAAGATTAGCTCTTTCTAGAAAAGAAGAGATTTCTGTTTCTAAAACTGGAGGGGTATTCGGGTTATCTTTTAGATTGTATAAACTAGTATAATAATCCACAAAGTTATTTGTGATTTCTTGAGGGTCACAAATCTTCTTTTGGGAAGGAGACATTAACCAGGGTATTTTTGTCTTAGTCTGAAGTTTCTTCACACGTTTTGTGAGTATTTTTGATGGTCTGTCACCTTGGAGATAGAAACTCCATTTGAGTTTGGCTAACTGCTATTCATACTGGTGTAAATTAATGATCCGTAGCTGATTCCTGCATTCTGCTAGTTTTTCTTTATTACTGCGGTTAGGATCGCTGTAAAACCTGCCTCTCTTTTCTTTTTTTCTTGTGAAGCCAACTTTATACACACCCCCCTTATTACCACTATGTGGGCACACCACAACACTTCAGGTGAGGGTGCAGAAGGGGTATTAAGTTCAAAGTACTCTATTAAGGAGTTTTGGATCTCTTAAATCAAGTCAGGGGACTTTAGTATCATATGATTTATACGCTAAGGCATATAGGAAGGAGGGTACTTGTCTTCTAATGTAATGTATATAGGGGCATGGTCAGACCATGTAATATAGCTGATTTCGGATTGGAGTACTGATGGTAAGGTGCGTCTATCTACTAAGAAAAAGTCAATCCTGGAGTGAGTGTTCTTAGATGCTGAGTAGTATGTGAAATCCTTTTCACAAGCATGCTGATAACGCCAAGGATCGTGCAAATTTTCTTCCCATAATATGGATTTAGGATCCGGAGCATAACAAGAACAACTAGTTGATCTATCCATTTGTTTATCAATTGCAATATTAAAATCTCCACATAAGATTAATTGGCCTTTGGTCACTAGTTTAGCTTTATTTATAACCTTAGTGATAAATGTGATTTGTCTTGTATTGGGGGCATACAGGTTTACCAGGGTATAAAGAGTAGAATTGATTTCACATTGGAGGATTATGTATCTGCCTTTGGAATCAATGATGGAGTTTATAAGTGTAAAAGCGACAGAGTCCTTAATAAAAATCGCTACTCCTGTTTTCTTTTTAAGTGGGAAAGAAGAAGTAAAAGAAAAAGGAAATTTTTTATGGTGTAGTCTAAAGGAGTCCATTTCTTTAAGGTGGGTCTCTTGAAGACAGAGGATGTCACAGTTAGATTTAAGAGTGTCTTTCCACAGCTGGGATCTTTTTTTGGGGGGAATTGAGGCCCTTCGTGTTTAAGGATAGAATCTTAATCACCATGATGAATATCTTTCAGATTTTTAGATGCAGGGTTAGTAATTAGATAATATCTGTGTACTTTAAAGCTACTGATGTACTAGAAAGGTGGCATAGGACAGAAGACTATGGCAGAAACTAAACCTCTGTATAACCAAACAATCCAACACATTGTAAAACACAAACAGAATATCCCTCAAGGGGAATACCAGCGAAGGGGTCAGTTCACAAGGGGTACCTGCTGGGTACCAAGAAGGGGTCTAAAATCTGTAAAAAGATAAATACCACGGTAGAAGACTAAGAAGGAAAGAAATCTTCTTTGAAGACTGCGTGAAGTAGATTTTCATTCTTTGGCCCTGGAGATGGAACAGCGAGTTTTCTCAGACCAAATTGGTGTAATGGCCTCTGGTCTATCTTTCATTCGCCATAGCTGGGGAGGTGCAAACCACTGTGGTGTTATCCTTGGAAATAATAAGTTTCACTGGGAATCCCCAGTGATAGTTGATATTGTTGTCCCGGAGAATCTTCGTTATTGGAGCAAACTCTTTGCGTTTTAACATAGTCCCAGCTGATAGGTCAGGGTAGAGGGCTATGTTTTGGAACCTTTCTGGGAGTTCCGAACATTTGCGTATGGATTTCAAGAAGTTCTCTTTCGTTCGGAAAAAGTGAATTTTGGCTATGACATCACGGGGAACTAATGGTGGGAGGTGTTTTGGTTTTGGCAATCTGTGGATTCAGTCAACAGTGAGATCCAAGTAACTAGCCTCTGGGAGGACAGAAGCCATAAAATCCATGAGAAACTGTGGTAACAAATCTTGGGTGAATGACTCCGGGGTTCCTCTCAGCCTAATATTTTTTCTTCTGGACCTATCTTCTAGGTCCAGAACCTTGGCTGATAAATGTTGAACTTCTTCTTCTAAAGCTGAATTTGCATCTATTAACAAATTGTGGGATTTGGTGAATTCAGCCATTTTGTGTTCCACATGTTCCGTTCTGGAAATCACGGCTTGGATATCGGATCTGAATTCACCAATCATCTGCTTGAAATCCCCTTGGAGGGTTTCTCTAAAAGATGAAAAGAGATGATGCAGAGTATGTTCCGCAAAGCCTAAGGTGCCTGACGCTTCATGTTGATCCATGTCTACCGAACCGTGTCGGGAGGAGGCTGGGGGCGAGGTGGAGAGGGGTACACGTCCCACCTTATCTTGGGATTGAGAAGGGGTATTATTGAAAAACTTGGTTAGTTTTTTTGGTTTGGGCTTTCTCTTCAAGGTGCCCCCCATTTAGTTGTTCACCTAGAGAAGGCGTGAGAATAGAAGTAATCAGAAAAGCTGCGGAGGGTTAGGAATAGTGATTTTTATTTATTTATTTTTTAGTTTTTTTTCCTGTCCCTTTCTCTCTCTCCAAATTGTTTTTGACAGAGCTCTTGGGAGCAACAAGTGATATGACTCAGTCGGTACCAGAAGGGTCTCTTAATAAACAGGGTTTTAAGAGGTCAGGTAGAGAAGTCCTGGATTACTTTGATTTGAGAGAAATAAGAGGTACCTGATGGTAGGAGTACGAGAGTTAGAGACTCTAAAGGTGTTGTGCACTTGCGATGGAAAAATGCTGTTATACAGCAGATTGATAGTAAGAGTTGTTAGGGTGGTTACAGTCCTTCAATATTCAGAATTGGATGTTATCCCCAGGTCTATGCAGAGTATGGGGGAGGTGTTATTGTTACTCAGGTACTCCTGGGCCAGACACACTTGTTTTTACAAGGTGAGCTAGGCACTTCCAGAATTGCAATATAGCTTCCCTGATGAGGTGTACTGTCAATACAGTTGCTGGGCTGTTAAGGGGGGCAGATTTCAACTTTCTTTTCAGCCACTATTAATGTCCAGCTCTATGAAAGACTGTTTGCTCTGGAGTGACCTTAGAGCCCTTTTTGGGGAATTGTAGCACTTGACCGTTTTCACAGTCGTACCTTTCTCCTTGTGCTTGTTCTGAGGATTTTCCAGGAACTGTTGGAGACTCCTTTGCTGCTGCTACCTCTGGGCGCTGCTCTCAAGATGGCGTGTGCGACCAGCAAGGCCCTCCTGCTGTTCCTGTCCCCCACCCTTCAGCCAAGGGTGCAGCTGGATTGGCCCAGGGGCAATCTGCCCTGTTATTTCGTCGTTTCTTCCAGCCGCCCAACACCCTGTGCGGGAAGGCCAGGAGCCGCGGCAGGTCTCCGCACTGAAGAGACCACGAGGCAGCACAGTCAAGATGGCGGGCGCAACTGCCGGAGCTGCTCGTGCAGGACAGAACACCGAGGATTGGGTCACGGGCGCAGCAATGCACTCGCTAGTTGTCCCCAGGTTCAGAGGGACCAGGGCTATCGACCAGGTTGGTTTTTAAGCAGTCTGTAGGATCATTTGGGCCATTTTGTAAAAGTCGTTCTCGGGAGCTCCACTACCGCGCGTCCGGCTCCATGCAGGACCAAGCCCCCATGCAGGGGGCCTACAATCTATGGGAGAGATATTACAGAGGGGGCTACAATCTATGGTGGAGATATTACAGGGTGGCCTACAATCTATGGGTGATATTACTTACAGTGGGCTATAAACCTACCTACATTGGGCAGCCTATCTACCTACAGTGAGCCTGTATACCTACCTACTTAAAGGGGATGTATCGCTTCCTTACTTCGGCTCATTCACACTGCTCTGAGCTTCTCAACTCTGTGAATGCAGGGGCGTTTCTTCCCCCCCCAGCTGGATGACATATTCCCCACTTAACTGCTGTCCTGATACTACCCCCCCCCATCCCATCTTAGTCCACATATAACTGTTTCTCTCTCTATCAGTCTTATTTTGTTAGAGCTGTATACATACCACAGGCTGCATTCAATCTAATCTGCGCACTGATCTCCTCTCACAGCTGGAGATTTATTACAGCTTTCTAAGAACGGCACAGCTCTGCTTGTATGCAGGAGAGTTAGGCACAGGGTCAAAACTGTCATGTTTTCTCATTGTACAATCTGCTGCAGTCTGTTTCTGCTAGGTGTGGAGACAGAAAAATGCTACAGCCCCTAACTCTGAGTCATTCTGTACAGCCTGTGAATCGACCCAGGGGCTGTACAGAATGTAAATGAGCTCTCAACTAGTGAAATGCAAGGAGGAGGGATTAGACCCACACTGGATATCATTGTAAATAAAAACACAAGATAAGGGACACTGTGAGAACAAGGCAGCTTTGCTAATGACATCCAATTGCAAAGTTGCTTGTTTTCACTGTCCCCTTATTCTGAAGACCATTTAATGAAACGATAACACCCCTTTAATGGTGGGCAACATTACTACCTACTTACTTAATGAGGGTTCCCATAACAGAGGTAGGAATCAATAACAAAATGCTGATAAAGTGAGAAGTCTAAGATGTTTGTGCGTTACATTCTGCAGGGACGAGTTGCGGCCGGGAGAAGTCGTCATGGCAGTGTGGATGGAAGGAGAGGAAAAGGGAAAAAGAATGATTCAGAGAACAACTGATCAGATAGGAGGTCTCCTGTGAGTCCCTGCATGTCAGGGGTTATTTTGCTTCTATATTGGATCAATGCTGTAGTCACTGTCATGTAATGGTGACCTGAGCTGGTATATGGCGGTGTTGTAGGTCATACGTTTTTTAGCAATAATGTATATATTTGTTTCTGTAAGTAGTTGTATTTTTTTGGTTTTTTTGGAGGGGGAAAGTACACAGCTCTGCCCAAGGGCACATAATGCTGTTAAAATGGCCCTGAGCTGAGGGAGAGGAACCCCATCACCTTCACTGCTTCTTCTGCACCCAAGAAGCGGCAGGGGACTCTGATAATCATTAAAACAGCGAGAAATCATTAAAGATGTCCGTGCGGAGTATGAATGAAAAAATCGCCTTTATAAAGGCAGAAAACATTCTCTCACATTGTACCGATGTGTATATAAAATGAATAATAAAATGGGGGTAAATAAAATAAAAATATTATTAATAGTATTTATATTATTCATACTCCATGCCGCACTGCGCTGAGCGCCGAGATTGCATTGCGCCGATCTCTCCATACACTACAATGGGAGAAGTAGCTCGCGCTCTGATTGGCTGGGATAGCCAAGCCCCCGCTAGCTCAGCCAATCAGCTCTTTTCTGCATTTTTACTGTATTTTGAACTGTCCCGCCTTTGATTTTGATTGGTTCAAACTTCTCCATAGGCTATAATGGGTCCCTGTCGCTCCTATTCTGATTGGCCGAGCTAGCCAAGCCCCCGCTAGCTCAGCCAATCAGCTCTTTTCAGCATTTTTACAGTATTTTGAACTGTCCCGCCTTCGATTCGGATTGGTCAATATTTCTCCATAGGTTTAAATGGTTCACTGTCGCTCCTATTCTGATTTGCTGGTTTCTGCCGACCAATGAGAATAGCTGTCAGAATTTGAATTACTGTATTTCCCGGCAATTTCCAATATCCTAATTCTTGATATTGCGGCGTTCTAGATTTTTGGAAAGTGATTTTTTTTAAATTATTTTTTATTTTTGAGGTTTGAGCTCTTTTTCTGAGAATGTTTTCCGCCTTTATAAAGGCGTTTTTTTCGGAATCATACTCCATGCCGCACGGAGCGGAGCGCCGAGATTTCTGATACGATCTTCTATGTTTCCTAGCATGTTCCGTTCTTGCTTCACTTCGCCGCCGCCAGAGCATTTAGACCAAAATAAACTAGGTCTGACTGTCGGAGCTGCCGAGCGCTGCAATGCGCCGCACTTTGCCGACTCGCGATCGTACATGCCTCGGAGTTTTCGAGCGCGTCGCTTCCCGCCCCGGAATGCCTACAGCGCGCCCCTTCATGCGGGACGCAGCTGAAAGTGGCGAACGCTGCGCCTAACACCGCATCCCTGCGTCCGACAGGGGGAATTGGGCCGGGAGGCGCAGGATACACCAAAAAACAGGCGAAAAGCCTGTCGCCCATAGTTGTCGCCCATAGTTCCTCATGAATCAAAATTGTATAGGTCAAAGACTTTCTTTGTTACCCATAACAATCAATCAAAGCTCCTCTTTCATTTCCTAAAGTGCTCTGAAAAAATGAAAGGGGAGCTCTGATTGGTTGCTATGGGCAAAATATTCATTCTATTTCACACTACTGATAGAAAAATCATAAAACAGGACAGGTATCAGTAATATGAAATAGAACAAGTACATTTCCCATAGCAAACAGTCATAGCTTCCCTTTAATTTTAAGAGTACTACAAGAAATAAAAGAGGAGGAGATCTGATTGTTCCATTTCATACTACTGATACCTGTCCTGGTTTAAGATATTATATAACCATACATATGTTAAAAAAAATTTTTTATATATATATATATATATATATATATATATATATATATATATATATATGCAATCTGTAAAAAATATATTTATATATTTGTAAAAAAAAAAATTAAATAAATAAATATATGTATGTATATATATATATATATATATATATATTATATATTCTTTTATACACAATCCACATAGATTTTTATATATACAGATGTAGCAGAGTACAGCTTGAAAGTGATATCACGGCTTTTCGTGTTATCTATACAAAAAGACACATATGGATGTTTTTCTCACTATCTGACATGAAATCAAAATTAACCTTACCCGTTTTAGGTCAATTAGGAATACCAAAATTATTGATATTTGCCAAATGCCAAAATAATGAGAGAGAGAGAGAGATAATTATTTAAGGCATGTCTATTATTTTCTGCAAAGTTAAAAGTTTACATGCACTAGGATTACTATTAGAGATGGGTGAATCGATTCTAACGAAGTGGAATTCGTTTAGAATTTCAGGAAAACTTCGGCTCTGAACGAAGTCGAAGTTTGGGGTACTTCGGGTGAACGAAGTGTGCTTTTGATTGATAAAATGGCTGCGAGCACATGGCGTTACATGGGGCAAAGCACTCTGGGAGGAAGAAGGGCATAGCCTGCATGACATGTGCAGAGATGAAGCCAATCAGAGACCAGCGGGATTCTGTGACGTCACCACACTATATGGCCCTGTTCACACGACGGTTTTGGCCGCAGGTTTCGCCGCGGCCAGAACCTCGTCAGACCGCGCCGCAAACTCGCGTCTCCCGACGCGGGTTTACGGCGCGGGCGGTGGGCGTGGCCTCACCACGGGAGGGGCATGGTTTGGGGCGCGGCTTGCGCCGAAGGCTTGCCCCTATGCAAATTAAGAGCAGGGGGCAGCCGCGGCGCTAGCCGCATCCCAGCCGCGCACCACCTGCGGCGACCCCCGCGGCGCTGCCCGTGGCAGCACCGCGCGGCCGCCGCGCAGAACACTCCTGTCAAGAATTGACAGGAGAGTTCTTCACACGCGCGGGTCTGTCCGCGGCCCCGGAGCCGCAGCCAAACCCGCGGCGTGTGAATATTAACGCGGTTTCCCATAGGAAACCATGTTAATAATCTAGGCACGATTTGGCAGCGGTTAAGGCCGCGGAAACCGCGTCGGAACCCGCGGCCATAACCGCGGCCAAATCCGTTGTGTGAACAGGGCCTATAAGTACGGGCGCGACGCTGGGAGCTCACACTCCTCTCACTGTACTGATCAGGGAAGGTGCTGCCACGGCTGATTGTGATAGCTGTTACTGAAGAACTGATTTTTATACAGCAATTTTTGTGGGGTGTCTCAGCTTGTCTCAGAGACTGCTTCTCTTAATGTTCTATTTCAGATTTTTCGGGGTATTGGATCTGAAGTCCAGTGTGCGTCCACTGCTGCTGCATATACATTTTAATGCTATCTGCTCACAGCACATTGAATATCCAAGTGGGATCTAAGCCAGTTCCTGTTGTATTCATTTAAAGAAACAGCGTTTTTACATTACAAATACCACTTCATTTTTGGCTGCTCAATTCTTTTGCGCAATTTACATCCAGGGGTTAATTAAGCGTTGTTTTTCTGCTGTGGTGACTCAAATAAACCGTCTTTATCACTCCCAAAAAATAAAAATTTTCCTGTAGCCAAATTCACAAGCGAAGGTTAATTACAATTTTTTCTCTTGTTGTGTAGAGTAGAAAACACACAATTGTAACACGCTACAAAGCTAGTAGTTTGTGGCTGCTCAATTCTGTTGCGCAAGTTACATCGAGGGGTTAAGTAAGCGTTGTTGTTCTGGTGTGGTGACAAAAATAAACCGTCTTTTGCACCGCCAAAAATTAAAATTTTCCTGTACCATAATTCACAAGCAAGGTTATTACAATTTTTTTCTTGTTGTGTAGCATAGAAAACACGCAATTGTAACACGCTACAAAGTAGCAGTTTGTGGCTGCTCAATTCTTTTGCGCAATTTAAATCCAGTGGTTAATTAAGCGTTGTTTTTTCTGCTGTGGTGACAAAAATAAACCGTCTTTTTCATCGGCAAAAATTACAATTTTCCTGTACCATAATTCACAAGCGAAGGTTAATTACAATTTTTTCTCTTGTTGTGTAGCATAGAAAACACGCAATTGTAACACGCTACAAAGCTAGTAGTTTGTGGCTGCTCAATTCTTTTGCGCAATTTACATTCAGAGGTTAATTAAGCGTTGTTTTTCTGCTGTGGTGACAAAAATAAACCGTCTTTTTCTCCGCCAAAAATTACAATTTTCCTGTACCAAATTCACAAGCAAAGGGTTTAAATTACAATTTTTTTCTCTTGTTGTGTAGCTCAGAAAACACGCAATTGTAACACGCTACAAAGCTAGTAGTTTGTGGCTGCTCAATTCTTTTGCGCAATTTACATCCAGGGGTTAATTAAGCGTTGTTCTGCAGTTGTACTCAGTAAAAGAAATTTTGTTTTTCACAGCCACAGAAGAAATTCTGTAGCATAATTCATATCCGAAGGTTAATTAAGCCTGTTTGTGCTTTTATATTCCAGAGTTTTTAAATGGCACATACAAGTCAATTTTTCCTGCCCATTTGTGGAGCGCAATTTATATCCAAGGGTTACCAAGCTTGTTAATTGGGTTAATTTGGAGTCAAATACAGGGTGTGTATTTATCATATACAGATATCTTCATCAAACAGTGTCCGTACATTTTAGAACAAACAGTATGTCAGACAGAGAGGTGGCAGGCTTTTCACCTGCGAGTGGCAGAGGCACAAACATTCCAGGCCCAGGCGCAGCACAGCAAGGGAGTCCCCAGCAGGGGTCACTCGGTGAGGCCACATCTGCCGCTGTCATCTAGCGGCCGTCTGCTGACTAGCAACCCAGGGGTTCTTGATTGGTTGACTAGGTCATCCACTTCCTTCCAGATGACATCTGACAACCCCAGCCAAGAGTCGGTGGGAACGTCAGACACAACCCTTAGTTGGCATGGCCCCGGGGAGCGGGTCAGCGGCCCTAAACCTGTCCTCAACCGCCTCTGTCCCATCCGGGTTTCCCTCAGCCAGAGATCTACTATGTGGTCTGGGCTTCAGCGCCACTATATAGCGAGGATGAACAATTTGAGGAGGGCAGTCAGCAGCTACTTTGGCAGCAAAGAAAATGGGGCCAATATCCGCTGTTCTTGCAGTAGGCGGAAAATTATAGATGTTGAGAGTGGCATGGGAGGTCATGTTGTGGGGGGGTCAGCCTCTGCATACCCCAAAACCGGTGATGAGGACAGCAGTGACGATGAAACAAAATAGATGATGAGTAGCCGACCGCACTTGGGAGACGGGTGAGGCAAGAGCTTATCATGTCAGGAGAAGAGGGCGCAGCTTGCGCGTTTAGGCAGCGGCGCAGCCAGCAAGTGGGTCGTGTGGCCGTGAGGGCAGCAGGATAGCCAACAGTGTGAGGTCGGGAGCCAAGGCGGCCACGGGGTAAAAAACCCCCTTCGCAGGTCCAAGAAAGTAGTGGCAAAAGGGGCTCAGCGAGGGCAGCGGCGGGAGTAGTCACTCAGTGGGAGCGTTGGTGGTAAAATCCCAAAACTCTGCGGGGGTGGCAGTTCTTTGCTAAAACACCGGAGGAGCCGAATATGGGTATAGTAGAATCTGTAGGCAGAAAGTGAAGCGTGGCCAGGGAGCTAACGTTGGCACCAGGCCCCCGCAATCAACAATGCAGCGTCCCCCATCCGGTGGCCTGGGAGAAACGTGGCTCAGATGTGGTGGTCCATCCTGCTGCCGCAGCAACAGCAGCAGCAGCAGCAGCGCATGCCATTGCAGCCAGTCAAGACTCCACCACCTCTGCAGAAGGGAGCTGTTTCTCTTTGATATCATCTCCCGGTCCAGATGCTCCTGCTCCTCGCTACTCATGGTGCCAGCAGTCGTTCAGCGAGGCGATTGCAAAGAGACAACAGTATGCGTCCAACCATCCTAAGGTGCAGAAGCTGACCGTACTCCTGTCCAAGTTGTTGGTGCTGCAGTCCCTCCCTTTCCAAATGGTGGACTCTGCACCGTTCAGAGAACTAATGGCTTGTGCCGAGCCGAGATGGAGAGTTCCAAGCCGTAATTTCTTTTCCAAAAAGGCAGTACCAGCAGTTCATAAATATGTAGAACAGAAGGTGGTCCAGTCCTTGAGCTTATCGGTTTGTTCCAAGGTGCACGGCAGCGCGGACGTCTGGAGCTGTAACTACGGTCAGGGCCAGTACATGTCCTTTACGGCCCACTGGGTGAATGTGCTTCCGGCCCAGGCACACCAACAACTTGGACAGGAGACGCCGCTTTCTCCTCCACGTTGTCAAACTGCGGCTCCTGCGCCAATGTCTGCCTCCTCCTCCTCCTCCACCACCACCACCATCTCAGCCTCCACAAGTACTGCGGTGTCACGCAGTTCTACACCTGGCTTGCCTCGGCGAACGAAGTCACACAGGGGAGGAACTGCTCCGCGTCATGCAGCAAGAAATCGATGTGTGGCTTTCTCCACGCCAACTGCAAATCGGAACCATGGTGATGGACAATGGGAGGAACATGGTGTCCGCGCTGCACCGAGGAGGGATGGTCCATGCGCCCTGCATGGCGCACGTGTTCAATCTGGTTGTGAAAAGGTTCCTGAAGTCTTCCACCGATCTTCAGAAGATTCTGAAATGGCAGGAAACTGCATGCACTTCATCCATTCCTACAAAGCCAGGAACACCCTCCTCGAGTTGCAGCGGCAGAACGGCCTCCCCCAACACACTCTGATATGCGATGTTTCCACCCGTTGGAATTCCAGCCTGCACATGTTGGGCCGACTGTATGAACAGAGACAGGCAATTAACGATTTTTTGATGATCCAGGCGGACAGGAGCACTCCCCTGTGTAACTTTGATGTCAGCCAGTGGCAGCTCATGCGTGACACCTGCTGTTTGTTGAGGCCATTCGAGGAGGCCACATTATTTGTCAGTCGCCAGGACTACGGGATGAATAACGTCATTCCACTGCTTCATGTCCTGGAACAGATGCTGAAAAATCTGTCTGGGCAGGGGACTGGAGACGTGGCGACTACATCTCGTGGCCACATGAGTCCGGTGGGGACTGAAATGGAGGAGGAGGAGGAGAACATTGGAGCAGAAGCATTGTCTGGTGAAATGAGTGGATTTTCTACCCAGGTGACAAGAGAGGAGGAGCAGGAGCAGCTGGAGGAGGTAGATGGAGATGAGGAAGACGAGGCAGATGACCCGCAAGCACCGTGGCAGTATACAGTGGAGATGGAGGCAGGGAGCCCCTCGGAGTCACTTGTGCAGATGGCCCGCAGCATGCTGATTTGCCTGGCTAGTGACAGCCGAATAGTCAGCATCTGGCAGAGGGATGACTTCTGGCTCTCCACCGTATTGAACCCTCGCTACCGGTCCAAAATGGGAGCCTTTTTTCAGCTATTGAGGGGGAGGACAAACTCAAATACTATAGGGAAATCCTCCGTAGTCAGTTGGCCGCTGCCTATGTGCGGCATCGTCCCTCCTCTGACAGGTCTGACCGAGGGGTTCTTCAGCGCTCATGTACTACTGCCGCGGCTGCTGGGGGAAGGTGGGGGGGTCGGAGCAGTACCAGCTCCATCAGCAGCAACCTAAGTCTGGAGTCACTGATAAGCAGCTTCCTTCACCCGCCTAGTTAGGAGGGCAGTCGCCAAAGGCAGCAGCAGGACCTGGAGCAGACCCTGAACCAACAGGTGGTGGCCTACTTGGGCAGCACTCTGCCACCCCAGTTAGAAGATCCGCTGGACTACTGGGCAGCCAAACTGGATGTGTGGCCGCAAACTTGCCGAGTTTTTCAGTGGAGAAGCTGTCCTGCACCGGCCAGTAGTGTGGCATCAGAGGGGTGTTCAGTGCGGCGGGGGCCATCGTTACCCAAGGAGAACCCGCTTGTCACACGGGAAATGTGGAACGGACTGACCTTTGTCAAGATGAATCAGGCGTGGCTCGGCCAGGATTTCCACACTCCAATGCCTTAGGCGTCTGACTAATTCAGCCATGACGCCTCACCCAAGCTGTGAGAAATGAGTCTGGGTTCAAACTACCTGCCTCAGCCACTATTCTGATGTCGCCACCCGCCTGATGCCACACATCTGCTGACAGTTTCTCCATCTACCACCAACCTATCTTTACAGGGACTGGTATTGCCACCCACCTCCACACTCTGTCATTGTGCCACTGTCTGACCTCATGCTGCTACTGTGGCAGCTGCCGTGACCTCCATACTGTGTAATTGTGCCACTCTCTGACCTCATGCTGTTGCTCCTGCCGCCTTCACCTCCACTCTCTGTCATTGTGCCACTCTGTGGCCTACACCAGTTTTTGCCACCTCCAGAATGTGATTGTGCCACTTTGTGACCTCATGCTGCGCGTGGCTGCTGCCGTGCCTGACACTGTGTCTTTGTCCACTTGTGGTTATTCTTTTTTTCCACCCCCAAATGTATTGTGCCACTGTCTGACCTCTGCTGCTATGCCGTCCCTCCCATGTGCCCCATTGTGCCACTGTCTGCCCTCATGCTGCTGCTGTGGCTGCTGCCGTACCTCCACCGTGTCATTGTGCCACTCTCGCCCTCATGCGTTGCTCCTCCGCCTTACCCCATCCTGTCATTTGCCACTTGTGGCCTACACCATTTTTTTCCCCTCCAAATGTGATTGTGCATTTTCTGACCTAGCTCTGCGTGGCTGCTGCCGTGCCTAGACACTGTGTCATTGTGCCACTCTGGGGCCTTTTCCTGTTTTTGCCACCCCCAAAATGTCATTGTCCCACTGTCTGACCTCATGCTGCTGCGTGGTGTGCCGTGCCCTCACACTCTGTGTTTGTGCCACTCTGGGGCCTATTCCTTTTTTTGCCACCTCTAAAAATTTGTATTGTGCCCCTGTTTCCCTCATGCTGCTGCTGGGGCTGCGCCGTGACACACACTGTGTCTTTGGCCATGTCTGACCTCATGCGCTGCTGTGGCGCTCCCGTGCCCTACACACGTGTCTTGTCCCACCTGTAGCCTACTCCTGTTTTTACCCACCCCAGAATGTCTTTGTGCCACTTCTGACTTCAGTGCTCTGCCGTGACCTACCACTGTGTCATTGTGTCCTGTCTGCCCTCATGCTGCTGCCGGATACACACGGTCATTTTTCCCACTGTTGACCTAGGACTTTTGGGCTGCTGCCAGGGCCTACACACTGTGTTTTTTGCACTTCTGCCCCTTGCTGCTGCTGTGGTTTGCTGCCGTGCCTAAACCGTTCTTGTCCACTCTCTGCCCTCGCTGTTGCTCCTCCCGCCTTAAACTCCACTCTTGTCATTGTGCCACCTTGGCCTACACCATTTTTTCCCATCCAGAATGTGTTGTGCCACTTTTGCCTCTGGCTGCTGGGGCTGCTGCCGTGCCCTAGACACTTTCATTGTGCCACTTGGGGCCCTTTTCCTGTTTTTGCCACCTCCAGAATGCATTGTGCCACTGTCTGACCTCATGGCTGCTGTGGCTGCTGCCGTGCCTCACACTCTGTCTTGTGCCACTCTGTGGCCTATTCCCTGTTTTTGCCCCTCCAAAATGTCATTGGCCACTGTCTGACTATGCTGCGCTGTGGCTGCGGGTACTAACACTCTGTTTTGGGCCCACTCTGGGGCCTTTCCTTTTTTTTTGCCCCCTTAAATGTCATTGTGCCACTGTCTTACCTCGCTGCTGCTGTGGCGCGGCCGTGACCACAAAAAGGTGTCTTGTGCCACTGTTGACCTATGCTGCGCTGTGGCTGCTGCCGTGCCCTACCCTGTTCAGTCCCACTCTGGGGCCTACTCCTGTTTTTACACCTCCAGAATGTCATTCTGCCACTGTTGACTTCATGCGCTGCTGCCGGACCAAACCACTGTGTCTTGTCCACTGTCTGACCTCTGCTGCTGCTGGGCTGCTCCCGGGCCCTACACATGTGTCATTGTGCCACGTCTGCCCAGCCTGCTTTGGCTGCGCCTGACCACAACTGTGTCATTGGCCACTGTCGCCCCCTGCTGTGCGGGGGGTGCTGCCGTGCCCTAACACTGTGTCATTGTCCCAGTCTGACCTCTTTCTGCGCTGCCGTGACCTCCAACCTGTGTCATTGTGCCACTCGGGGCCCTCTTTTTTTTTTGCCACCTCTAAAGTCATTGGCCACTCCCTGCCCTCTGCTGTGTTGGACTGCTCCCCGAACCTACACACTGGTCATTGTGCCCACTTGGGGCCTACCCCCTGTTTTTGCCACCCCAGAAATGTCATTGGCCACTCCTGATCATGTGTTGCTCCTGGCCTTCCCTCCACTCTTGTCATTGTGCCACCTGTGGCCTACACCAGTTTTTGCCCATCCAGAATGGTTTGTGCATTTCTGACCTCAGCCTGCTGTGGCTGCTGCCGTGACCTAGACACTTGTCATTGTGCACTCTGGGCTTTTCCCTTTTTTTTTGCCCCCTCCAAATGTCTTTTTCCCACTGTCTGACCTCTGCGGGAGGTGGCTGTGCCGTGCCCTAAACACTCTGTGATTGGCCACTTGTGGCCATTCCCTTTTTTTGCCACCCTAAAATGTCATTGTCCCACTGTCTTCCCTTGCTGCTGCTGTGGTGCTCCCGTGACCTACCACTGTGTCAATGTCCCACTGTTGACCTCATGCTGCTGCTGTGGCTGCTCCCGTGACCAAAACCCACTGTGTCTTTGCCCCCACTCTGGGGCCTACTCCTGTTTTTACCCCCTCCAAAATGTCATTGTGCCATGTTAATTTCATGCTGTGCTGTGGCTGCGGGCCCCGGACCTACACACTGTGTCATTGGCCACTGTCTGACCTCTGCTGTGTTTGGCTGCTGCCGTGACCTACACACTGGTCATTGTGCCACTTTTTGACCTCTCTGCTGCTGAGGCGGCCCCGTGACCTACACACTGTGCATTGTGCCACTGTTGATCATTGCTGCTTGCCTGACCTACACACTG
Source organism: Phyllomedusa bahiana (assembly GCA_025379985.1). NCBI lineage: Eukaryota > Metazoa > Chordata > Amphibia > Anura > Hylidae > Phyllomedusa > Phyllomedusa bahiana. The sequence goes on from JAODAL010002835.1 coordinate 28,113, forward strand.
TGTCATTGTGCCCCTGTTGCCCTCATGTGCTGCTGGGCGCTGCCGTGACCTCCACCCCGTTCATTGTGCCACTCTCTAAATCATGCTGTTGCTCCTGCCCCTTCCCCTCCACTCTCTGCATTGTGACTCTGGGGCCTACACCAGTTTTTGCCCCCTCCAAATGGATTGTCCCACTTTCTGCCCTCAGTGCTGCTGTGGCTGCTGCCGTCCCCTAACACTGTGTCATTGTCCCACTTGTGGCCTTTTCCTGTTTTGCCCCCCAAAATGTCATTGTGCCATGTTACCTCATGCTGCTGCTGTGGCTGCTCCCGTGACCTACAATTGTCAGTGCCATTTTGTGGCCTTTTTCCGTTTTTGCCCCCTCAGAATGTCTTGTGCCACTGTCTGACCTCATGCTGCTGCGGGTTTGCTCCCGGACCTACCCCTCTTATTGTCCCACTTTTTCTGACCTCATGCGTGCGGGGGCTGCTCCCGTGCCCTTTACACACTGTGTCATTGTCCCCTCGTGGCCTACTCTGTTTTTACCACCCCCAAAATGTCATTTTTTGCCACTTTTCTGACTTCAGGGCCTCCCTCCCGTGACCTCACACTGTGTCATTGTGCCACTGTCTGACTCATGTGCTGCTGGGCTGCTGCCTGCCCTATACACTGTGTCATTGTCCCACTGTCTCCCCGCATGCTGCTGCTGCCGTGACCTCCACATTGATTGGGCCCCTACTCTGTGGGCTACCCCTTTTTTTGCCCCCCTCTAAATGTCATTGTGCCCTGCCTGACCTCATGTGCGCTGTGACTGCTGCCTTTAACCTAAACTGTGTATTGTGCACTCTGGGCCCCTACTCCTGTTTTTGCCCCCTCCAAAAGTCATTGTCCCACTCTTGCCCTCGCTGTGTGGCTCCGGTCACCTCCACATCTGTCACTGATGTTCCCACCTGACCCTCGCTTGTTTTTTTCCACTGTCTCTGCTTGACTTTTCAGGCTACTTTCCCCCTTCAGTTTGTGGTCATTTTTGCCCTCTTAAGTCCAGGGAATTTTTTATGTAAAAGCGATTCAAAGCGCGGCAGTTTATGTGCGTGTCATACTAAAAAAACAACATTGTATAAAACCAAACCCGCTCCCCCCTTTAATTTAAGCATGGGACAACGTTCTACAGCATCGGGAGGCTCTGTGCGCCTGGAAATAGCTGTTTTTTAAAGATTTGGAAGAAGTAATTGGAACAAGTAATTTTTTGCCGAGAAAATTTAGCAAAGTGAACGAAAACCGAATTTCGGGAAAAACCCCCCATCTCTAATTACATGCCTTTAAACAATTTGGGACAGCCCTGATGGTTGATGTCTTTGAAGCTTCTGACAGGTTAAAAGGAATATCTGGTTTTAATAGAAACACCATATGATGTATTTTTAACGCACAACCCGAAACACAAGGGTTCTCTGGTACATATGGGAAAGTCTAAAAAAATAATCCCAAAATCCAGGGAGGAAATTTGGACTTGCAAAGTCTGTTCTCCCTGGGGGACAATTTTCCGATACCAGAAGTTGCCTTGTTTTTCGTACAAACAATTATATGCAAGTACAAAAAGATGCAATTTAAACCCTCAAAACCCCAGGAGGGGGAGTTCTTGTCCCAAAAGAACGTACTTTGGTTCACTGGCTATGAACCCAAGACAAAAACAAAAGACCCTTGTGAAAATGCTGGTGGAACTGGGAAGATTATGTCTTACCCACAGTAAAACGAGTTTCTGTAAAAAACGTGGGTGAAAGGCCATCGCCAGGAAGAGCCCAAAATCCCAAAAAAAACATTAACAGCCGATTAAAGTTTGCAAATGACACAGGAAAAAAACCTAATTATTGGACATGTCCTTTCGTTGACCTTTGGGGGGAAAAAAGGGGGAAACTTGAAAACCCAAGAACACCCTCCCAATGTGAAACACGGGGTATAAGCATCTGTTTTGGGGTTGTTTTGCGTGAAGGGATGGAGCACTCACAAAATAGATGGGATCATGAGGAAAAATTATGTGGCAATACTGAAGAACATTCAAGATTAACCCGGAAGTTAAAACTTGGGCCAAAATGGGTTTCCTAATGGGCAATGACCCAAAGCTACTGCCAAACTGGTTACAAAAATGGCTTAAGGATAACCAAATCAATGTTTTTGGGGGCCATCACAAAGCCCTGATCTCAATCCTATTGAAAATTTAGGAGCAAAGCTGATAAGGCAGATGAGAGTAAAGCGACCTACAAACATGGCTCAGTTATATCAGTTCTGTCAGGAGGAAAAGGCCAAAATTCCTACCAACTATTGTGAGAAGCTTGTGGAAGGATATTCAAAACGTTTGACCCAAGTCATACAGTTTAAGGGCAATGCTACCAAATATTAATGAAATGTACACTACCGTTCAAAAGTTTGGGGTCACTTAGAAATTTCTTTATTTTTGAAAGAAAAGCACAGTTATTTTCAATGAAGCTAACATTACATGAATCAGAAATACACTCTATACATTGTTAATGTGGTAAATGACTATTCTAGCTGCAAACGTCAAAGGTGTATAGAGGCCCATTTCCAACAACCATCACTCCAGTGTTCTAATGGTACATTGTGTTTGCTAACTGTGTAAGAAGGCTATTGGATATTTTGAACACCCTTGAAAACCCTTGTGCAAGTATTTTAGCACAGCTGAAAACAGTTTTGTTGATTAGAGAAGCTATAAAACTGACCTTCCTTTGAGCTAGTTGAGAATCTGGAGCATTACATTTGTTGGTTCAATTAAACTCGCAAAATGGCCAGAAAAGAGAACTTTCATGTGAAACTCGACAGTCTATTTTTGTGCTGAGAGATGAAGGCTATTCCTTTTTTTTTTAACTGTAAATTCTTATTAAAATATTTCAATAACGTTTTCAATATCAAAATAAACATTCGACAAAGCCGTGAAATACTTCTCACTGAGACATTACACATTCAAAGCAAATAGATCAAAGTGCAGTTTTTGAACAGTTAGGTCTCAATGGATCATGTGTGAAACAAGCCTAGATTGCAATCCAATAGCTCCGTCCTCTGGAGCCAGAGAAATGCAGGCCTGCAGACGGCTGAGGTGACAAAGACACCTACAAGACATAAACACACACTAACAACACAGGGTAAGGAAAGGGAAGGGGAAAGACCAAAAACAAGACACACCAGGAAGAACTAAGGCACCCAATTTTGGGTTTGCAGTCCAGCTAAACCGAAGTAGAAAACTACAAGTCATGTAGGATACAGTAAACATCCCATGGTTTCCAAATACGATCAAATAGGTCCAGTTGGTTGTGAGATAGAGCAGTAAGATATTCCATTCGCCTAACTTCCTGCAAACGGAGACTTTGGTCATGTTGAGTGGGAGTAGATGCTTGTTTCCAAAATCTAGCAATAAGACACTTGGAAGCGGTTACTATATATAGGAAAAGTCTTCCCATCCCACGGCCTAGGGGGGCGTAAGGAACGTTTAGAAGATAGGTCTGCGGAGTAAGAGGGACCCTAACCTGTGTGATATCACTGACCAAGGTCTGAACCATTGACCAAAACGGCCGTATCCCTCTACAGTCCCAAAACACATGCTGTAAGTCTGCCCCTGGATCCCCACATCTCCAGCAACAGTCCGTTATAGTAGGTTTAAATCTATGCAGGAGATCAGGAGTGTGATACCAGTGCATTAATATTTTGTATTGTTTTTCTTTAGTTTGGGCAGAGAGAGATGAGCGGGCTGCCTGCCTCCATATCGTTTGCCAGGAGTCTCTAGAAAAGGGGAACCCAGGTACTCCTCCCACTTAACCATATACGAGTGGATTATCGGGGAGTCGGGGTTGGAAGCTATTAACATTTTGTATATAGACGATATCAAACCTTTAGAGGAGTGTCCTGCCCGACATATCTTTTCAAATTCAGTGGTAGCAGACACTGTGGTGGATTTTAATACCGACGTAGCAAAATGTCTGATCTGAAAGTAGGAGTAGAAAGCCGAAAGGGGCAGATCATGAGCGAACCGCAATACATCAAACGTTTTCAATTTCAATGTACGGTGGTCCACCAAATCCGCAAAGTAAAACAATTTACGATCGAACCAAGGCTTCAGACTCTCATCTGGTCGTCCCTCCAAGAGTAGGGGGTGAAATATAAACGAGGTCATTGAAGAAGCCTCAGAACATAACCCAAATTGTTTGTGACATCTCTTCCAAATATCCCTAGTAAGAGACATAGAATGCAATAGGGTGATATTGAATCTATGGGAGGTGGTAGCCCACAGCAAGGAGTTAGGGTGGAGAGGGGCTAGCCACAACTTTTCCACCTCCATCCACTTGGAGTAAGCAAACAGAGCTGACCAAGATGGTATAGCACATAGTTGGGCCGCCCAATAATATTTAACGATATCAGGCACCGCCAGGCCCCCCTCCACCTTGCTCGCCAATAGAACACTCCGAGAGATCCTATGTCTCTTTTTCCCCCAAATGAAATGGATTAAGTCCGATTGCAAAGAACGTAGAATTGTCATAGGGATGGGAATGGGCAGGGTCTCATATAAATACATCAACTTAGGAAGAATGGTCATCTTAATCGCTGCTATCCGGCCAAATAAGGATAGGGCCAATTTATTCCATCTATCCAACAGCCTTTTAATATCGGTTATTAATTTAGGAAAGTTGTTTTTAAAAAGAGAGGCAAAAGCCGGTGTAAGATTTATCCCCAGATACCGCAAACATTCAGTCTGCCATCTATAAGTAAAGTTGGCTTTTAGGAGAGAGAGCTGGTCACTAGGAATATTAATTGGCAGGGCTTCAGTTTTGGACGTGTTAATCTTATAACCTGAGAGAATTCCAAACCGGGTCAAAAGGGCATGTAGGTTAGGGAGGGAGACCATAAGATTAGTTAGTGTAAGGAGGACATCATCCGCATATAACGAAACCTTAAAATCTTTTCCTTTTAGCGGGACCCCCTTGATATTGTCATGTAACCGAATTGCAGCAGCCAAAGGCTCAATACTAAGTGCAAAAAGTAGCGGAGAGAGAGGGCAGCCCTGCCTAGTCCCATTTCGTATTGTAAGCAGTGGAGAAGTGGCATGTGGGAGTCTGATAGTAGCAGTGGGGTGAGAGTAGAGACCCTGGAGCACGCCAACGAAAGGACCACTAATCCCAAAAGCCTCCAACGTACGAAACATGAAATTCCAGCTAAGGCGATCAAAAGCCTTTTCGGCGTCCAGGCTGAGCAGGAGCATTGAATCTCCTCTCCTATTCATTATATCAATCAGGTCAATCACGCGCCTGGGGTTGTTGTCCCCCTGCCTACATGGGACATATCCCACCTGATCGTGCTGGATAAGCTGTGGCAGGAAAAAGGAGTGTCTATTTGCCAATATTGTAGTAAAAAATTTTAAATCCGCATTTAAAAGGGCTATAGGTCTGTAGCTGGCGCACTCCAGGGGGTCCTTATCCGGTTTAGGAATTAATGTGATAAATGAGTGGAGCATTGTAGTGGGGACAGTGGAGCCAGTGAGAAAAGAGTTAAAGACCTTTCCCATATAGGGAAGGAGCTGAGATTGGAAGGTCTGATAATAAAGATAGGTGAGGCCGTCTGGTCCCGGAGATTTACCCGATGGCAATTCCCTGAGAGTGGCCACAATCTCCTCCTCTGTAATCGGGAGGTTTAACGATGCCACATCAGTAGTGTTAAGCTTGGGGAGATTACAGGACGAAAGAAAGTCCTGCAACATGGTTTCTCGTTCCCCGGGATCAGAGGGCAGGCGATCTGGGATGTTGTACAACTTAGAGAAGAAGGAATGAAAAATACTTGCTACTGTTTTAGGATCTGAACATGGGACTCCAGCGTTATTCTTTATAGAGTAGGGTACTGATTTAACTGCTTCCTCTCGAAGCATGCTTGCAAGCAAGGAGTGAGGTTTATTAGCCCTTTCATAATATTTATGTCGGGAGAATACCAGCAGCTTTTCAGTAGCATGTACGGCCAGGGATTTCAATTTTGCTCGCAGATTCAATATCCGCCGCAGGACGGCCCTAGTGGGATTTGATGCTAGCTTGATTTCTAATTGCTTTAGTTCAGAGAGGCAAGCATTTCTCTGAGCCTCTCTATCCTTTTTCAGACGGGAGCCCAGAGCAATGCACTTCCCCCGAACAACAGCCTTGTGGGCTTCCCACAAAATGGCCATTGAGTCCACAGTACCTGTGTTAATCTCAAAAAATTCCTGAATGTGTTGTCTCAACTCTTCCCTAATCTGGGGGTTCTTAAGCACAAATTCGTTGAGTCTCCAGTGGCACCGCCTCAAATTGAAATTCCCTGACTTCAGGGTCAAGCTTATTGGGGCGTGGTCGGACCATGTAACTGAGCCTACTACAGCCGAATCCAGCATTCGCAGAGCTAGTATATTTCCAAAGAAATAATCTAATCTAGAGTGTGAATGATGTGGGTTTGAAAAGAAGGTATAAACCTTATCCGATGGATGAAGGATCCGCCACAGGTCGAATAAGCGAAATTGTCGTATTAGCTGGCGGAAGCCCCTGGAGAGACAACGTTGAGCCCCTGAAAAAGAGTGGTGAGACATGTGGAGTTTATCAAGAACTTCAGAGAAGACCAGATTAAAATCTCCTCCTATAACTGTGGGCGCCGAAGGCAGGCGTGACAGGCGAAGGAGAAGCCGCTTGAGGAAAGTTAATTGCCCAACATTAGGCAAATACGTGTTACACAGAATGATGGGTGTGCCATTCAATGCCCCTTCCAAAATCAAGTATCGCCCCCCAGGATCAGACAGCGCCGAGTGAATCTGTAAAGGGCAGGACCTAGAGACCAACACCGCTACCCCAGCCTTCTTCCTATCCTGAGACGCCATATTCTGTATAGGGTACAAATGCTTGATAAACCTGAAGTTCCCTTCTTTGTTAAAGTGGGTCTCTTGTAGAAAAATAATATCAGCAGGGTCGCGCTTAAGGTCCGTTAGTAAGAGCCTTCGTTTTGCATTAGAATTTAGACCCTTAACATTAAAAGAACGTATTCTAACCATTGGGATAATTAACAGGAGAACAAGCTATATAACTGGACTGCAAAACCAAATTAGTATGACATACCGGGCTCAAGTTGATGGAAGACCTGGAGTATCCAGACTTAGCTGTGGAAACAAGAGGGAGAGGGGAAGACAAGACCGGACAAGACAACGAACAACAACACAATTTTGTCATCAAGGACATACCAGAACTGTATGAGTTCTGGAGAGGCAACAAATCTGAATCTAATCTAGACAAAAGACTAGTACGGAGTATAAGACTTCAGTAAACAATAGAACTGGCCTCAAGGGGGCAGCAAAGTGCAACCAAAGTTTCCTGAGAGAGGCCAACTTAAACTCAAGAACACTCACTGATAATACGCTACTAATGCAAGGTTCCTCACACCTGAAATGTGGAGGAAAGGGCAATCCCTCATGAAAAATAGTGTAGCTAAGGGGTAAAACTACAACCACCCTAAAAAGGAAGGCATGGGTTATCAACATTAATAATCAGTTGACCTATTTTCCAGCAACCTGGAGGGAGAAAAAGAACTTCCAACGTAATGACTATAACTGGAAATGCAGTTAGCAACAAACGCCTACAATAGGCAAAAAATTGCCGGGCTATGAGACATTCCCCCTCCCTTCTAGTACTCAAGTCCCGGTACGGGCCAGCTGCCTGGATGGAGACCTCAATGGCTCCCGAGAGTGACGCCTTTTATGTTTAGGCTGAACACGTTGCCATTCTGGGGCTGGAGCCGGGGGTAGAACCTCGGGTTCCCAATTAGATCTATCCGGTACAGGAATGTCCAGAGCAGCACAAAAGTCCAGAAGATCCTCATGGTCCCGGAGCACAGCAGAGCGTCCGTTTCGTGAGACCACCAAGGCAAAAGGAAACCCCCATCTGTACGCGATGTTACGGTCCTTCAGAGAGTCCAACAGAGGCCTCAGATGTCTCCTCTTTTGTAGGGTGACCCAAGAGAGGTCTGGGAACAATTGGAGAGAAGCCCCCTGATACTCCACTGTGCGCGCCAATCTCGCCTTGGTCATAATTTTTTCCTTTAATTGGAAGTCGTGTACGCAGCATATTACGTCCCTGGGACGGGAGACCGGACCCTTTGGCTTAAAGGCGCGGTGAGCACGGTCCAGTTTGATAGTATGAGTGGAAGGTTCTCCCAACAGTCCATAAAAGATGGTCTCCAGTATTTGGTGCAGATTCTCCTCTCCTGTGACCTCTGGAAGGCCCCTGATCCTTATGTTATTTCGTCGGCCCCTATTGTCCAGGTCCTCAAGATGTTTGTTGGTTTCACGCAACAGTTTAGCTTGAGATACCATGACGTGTTGCATATCAGAGACATACCGACGGGTGTCATCATGTGCGGTTTCGAGAGTGTCCACTCTGCCGGCCAGCTGTCTAATATCCTGTCTGACTCCAGCAATCTCAACCCTACAAGCTTTCACTTCGGCGATTAATTGCTTAAAGTCCTCCTTAGTAGGGAGAGATGTGAGGTACGTTTTCCAGTCAGGTGTACTGGATCGGGGAGGCTCAGCGGTGCCACTAGCATCGTCCATAGATTCAGGGGATGAGGCCCAGGTGTCTAGGGGCGCAGTATCATCATTAGAGAAGGTAGCACCTATGTCAGGGGGAGCAGACCACGCCGCAGCATGGGGTGACAGAGCAGGTGGGTTTTTACGTCCCTTAGATGCAGCTTGCATTTTAGAGATCGGTCCCCCTGGCAATGAGAGAACTGTATCTGGAGAGGGCCTCAAAGCAGGAGGTGGAGAAGGAGCAATGTGCAGGCGGCTGCTGGATTGGTCCAGAGAGGGCAGAGTAGCAGTGGCAAGATGGTTGCCTCTAACAGGCAGGCAGGTGCCTTTCTTAGAGTCCCTTAGCAGGGGCAGCAGGCCTCCGTGCTGTAGTGGTGGTGAGGGGAGCACCCTGCGCTGGATAGGGCTCAGAGATTGCAGGGATCCCAAGGGTGCCTGCTCTGGCGCCTTACTTTGGCTTCTGCTGTGTAAACAGCTTTGATTAGCGCTTGGAGGCAGGAAGCGCTGCGGAGGGGTGATAGCTATCCCCTGCGTTATGCGGTCCTCAGGCCGGGCAGGAGGGATCGCAGAGGGGCCGGGATCAGGGGCCGTGCGCACAGTACCTGGCAGGAGCTGCTGTAGAGTGCCAGAGGCCACGTCGGATCGGTCACTCAGGAGCGCCGGCAAGGTTGAGAGCTGCCGCGGCTCTAGGAGCGGGGCTGATGAGCGCACAAGTCCCGCCGCCGGCAGTAGAGACCCGGATCTGCGCCGCGTGGTGAGTAATGGCGGCGCTTCCGGTGTCTCACGAGGCAGGGAGAGGCCTTCCTCCAACGGCTGCTGGAGCTCGGGAGGCTGTTGCGGGGTCCGCGATCCACCGCCCGCCGCGATCAGGGCGCCGGAGGTCAAAGACAGAGGTACGGGCTGTTGCTGGGGTACGTCGGGGCCCCCTGCAGAAGGGCCGGGGCTCCTCGTCGGCGTCGGCCGGCCTCGCGTCGGCGGTACCTGGTTTAGGTATTTCAAAAGAGGACCGGCAGAGCTCCGCTGGGTCCTCTGGGTGTTTCTGGCCGCTGTAGCCCTTTTTTGCCGTCCCCGCGCCACGATGAACAGGGATTGCCCTTAAAAATGTCTGTGAGGTGCAGGAGCTAAAGGATCAAGCGGCCATCTTCCTTGGCTGCAAACCACGCCCCCCGATGAAGGCTATTCCACGCGAGAAATTGCCAAGAAACTGAAGATTTCCTACAACTTTGTGTACTACTCCCTTCAGAGGAGAGCACAATCAGGCTCTAACCAGAGTAGGCAAATCCAAGGATTGGGACAGCGTGATAGGAGACAGCCAAAAAAGTAATAAAAAAATCGCAATTTATTTCAAATCCATAGAAAGATAAAACTTTTCAGAGGCAAACAAGAGGAGGGACATAAAGTGACATCCTCAAAAAAGTACTGACGTGTTTCAGGCTCTTCCGTGTCTTTAGTCGTAGCAGAGTATTGTACAAGCCTGTCAGTTTAAATAGTCATACATTCCTAAGATCATTAAGGACAAAAGCTTACTCCTACAAAGGTGTATAGAGGCCCATTTCCAACAACCATCACTCCAGTGTTCTAATGGTACATTGTGTTTGCTAACTGTGTAAGAAAGCTAGTGGATATTTTAAACACCCTTGAAAACCCTTGTGCAAGTATTTTAGCACAGCTGAAAACAGTTTTGCTGATTAGAGAAGCTATAAAACTGACCTTCCTTTGAGCTAGTTGAGAATCTGGAGCATTACATTTGTTGGTTCAATTAAACTCGCAAAATGGCCAGAAAAAGAGAACTTTCATGTGAAACTCGACAGTCTATTCTTGTGCTGAGAGATGAAGGCTATTCCACGCGAGAACTTGCCAAGAAACTGAAGATTTCCTACAACTTTGTGTACTACTCCCTTCAGAGGAGAGCACAATCAGGCTCTAACCAGAGTAAAAAGAGAAGTGGGAGGCCCCGCTGCACAACTGAGCAGCAAGACAAGTACATTAGTGTCTCTAGTTTGAGAAATCTACGCGTCACAGGTCCTCAACTGGCAGCTTCATTAAATAGTGCCTGCAAAACGGCGGTGTCAATGTCTACAGTGAAGAGGCGACTCCGGTATGCTGGCCTTCAGGGCAGATTGGCACAGAAAAAGCCATATCTGAGACTGGCTAGTAAAAGGAAAAGATTAATATGGGTTTAAGAATACAGACGTTGGACAGAGGAAGATTGGAAAAAAAGTGTTATGGACAGACGAATCGAAGTTTGAGGTGTTTGGATCACACAGAAGAACATTTGTGAGATGCAGAACAACTGAAAAGATGCTGGAAGAGTGCCTGACGCCATCCGTCAAGCATGGTGGAGGTAATGTGATGGTCTGGGGTTGCTTTGGTGCTGGTAAAGTGGGAGATTTGTACAAGATAAAAGGGATTTTGAATAAGAAAGGCTATCACTCCATTTTGCAACGCCATGCCATACCCTACGGACAGCGCTTGATTGGAGCCAATTTAATCCTGCAACAGGACAATGACCCAAAGCACACCTCCAAATTATGCAACAACTATTTAGGGAAGAAGCAGGCAACTGGTATTCCATCTGTAATGGAGTGGCCAGCGCAGTCACCAGATCTCAACACCATTGAGGTGTTGTGGGAGCAACTTGACCGTATGGTACGCAAAAAGTGCCCATCAAGCCAATCCAACGTGTGGGAGGGGCTTCTGCAATCAGGGGGTGAAATTTCTCCAGATTACCTCAGCAAATTAACAGCTAGAATGCCAAAGGTCTGCAATTGTTTAAAAGGGAGCATTCTTTGATGAAAGCAAAGTTTGAAGTAGAAAATTTTTATTTCAAATAAAAATCATTATTTCTAACCTTGTCAATGTCTGGACTATATTTCTAATCATTTTGCAACTCATTTGATATATAAGTATGAATTTTCAGGGAAAACACAAAATTGTCTGGGTGACCCCAAACTTTTGAACTGTATTGTATGTAACTTTTCGCTTTTCCCTTGCACCCTACAAATGCGGGAGTGACAGCTGGGCGAGTGGAAAGTTTCATATTCTAAAATATGAAACTGGGGTGGACCTGTGATACACAATTCTCCCATAAATCCTTAAGAGAATTGGCATGACTGTTTGAAGTGGGGGGTCTGAGAGCAAATGTGTTTTAAATGAGAAACCTTTGATGCTGTCGACCTCCTGATGAGAGGTCTCTCTGCCCTTTGTTAGCCAGGTCTGCCTGTTTTCTGCCTAATTGACAGCTTCCTGGGACATTTGTTGTGTCAGTGAATTTGAGTTATGAGAGCTGCGAGGATGGATTGTCATCTTTGTGTCAATTTTCCTCATATCTCCCCCCCTTAGAGGGCGCTAGGGGACAGCACCACTCGGTGTTCTCCTGGGCGCCCGCTTGCTCCCTCTCCCCGTCGGGAGTGGCGAATTGCGAAGTGGTACTGTTGGTGCACCAGGCTCCAGCGTAGCAACCTCCCACTGGTTCCGGAGACTGTGTGTAACCAGCTCAGACGGATGTGGTCTGTCTCCACGATGAAATGGTGCCCATATAGGTAGGGCTGCAGCTGCTGCAGGGCCCACACTATCGCCAGGCATTCCTTTTCCATCGTGGAGTAGGCAATTTCCCTCGGCAGAAGCTTCCGGCTCAGGTACATAACAGGATGTTCCTGTCCAGTTGTGTCAAACTGGCTGAGCACTGCACCGAGGCCAAAGTCACTGGAGTCGGTTTGTACTATAAAGTGCTGGGTGAAGTCGGCAGCTTGTAGTACTGGGGAGCTGGAAAGCAAGGACTGGAAGGTCGTCTCGCAGTCGTTTGTCCAATCGACTGCGGAGGGCAACCTCTTCCTGTCGAGGTCAATCAGGGGCTTTGTCAGGCTACTATAGTATGGAACAAACCTCCTTTGGTTCCCAGGAAGGACATCACCTGCTTCTTGGTCCTGGGGGTGGGCCAGGATGCGATGACAGCCACTTTTCTGGGCTCTGGCTTCAAGACCACCCCACCTACCCGGTGCTCCAGGTAGTGGACCTCGCTCATGCCCAGCTGACACTTTTCTGGCTTGATAGTCAAGCCTGCCTGGCGGATTAGCCCCGAGCACTTGCGTCAGGTGCTGGAGGTGATCCTTCCAGGTGGGACTGAAAACGGCTATGTCATCCAGGTACGCAGCCACGTACTCTTCAAGTCCCTTGAGCAGCATGTTGACCATACGCTGACAAGTGGCAGGAACATTCTTCATGCCCAACGGCATGACGGTGGAATCTGCCAATATCCCGGCTCAGATCCATGATGGTTAGGTACTTGGCCCCGGACAACTGATAGAGCACTTCAGCGATGCGTGACATTGGGTACACATCGGTGACCGTGACAGCGTTGAGCCCCCTGTAGTCCACGCAGAACCGGGTAGTCCGATCCTTCTTGGGTACGAGGACTACGGGCAAGGTCCAGGCATTGTTGGACACGTGAATGACGTCCAGCTTCAGCATCTCGTCAATCTCCTTGTGCATGTGCTGTAGCATGTCGAGGGAGATCCGATATGCTGAATGCCAGATTGGGGGGGGGGGGGATCCCCGGTGTCCACATGGTGGACTTCCGGCTCTGTCCTTCTGGGCAGACAACTCCCGGAATGGGTTGGAGAGTTTCCCACAGCTGGGACTGTTGGTCCTCCAGGAGTTGTCGGCAAATTGCCACATTCTCTATGGATCCTCCCACCCTGACCGGGGCGAGCATATCCAGGAGGGTCTTCATCTCTCCTTCCTCGGGCAAGTTGCACACGGGAAGGGCACATGCCTCTCGCTCATGATGCGCCTTCATCAAGTCCCCAGTCGTGGTCCAGGGTGACTAGGTACATAACTACGTAGAGTTGCTGGTGCATGACATATGGGCCCTCCCAGGCTGCCTGAAGCTTGTCCTGTGGTACGGGGACCAGTACCTGATAGGTCCTCTCACAAGCGTTCTGGTCATACCACTGCTTCTGGTCGGCCTGGGCCCGCAACATATTTTCATGCACCAGCTGTGTCAAAGCCTGCATTTTGTCTCAGAAGCGCACAACATACTCAATGACTGACACTTCCGGGGTGGCTCAATCTCCCTCCCAGGCCTCCTTCACCAGAGCCAGGGGCCCTCATACACGTCGCCCATTCAGGAGCTCGAAGGGGGAGAACCCTTTTGAGGCCTGTGGAACCTTCCGGTAAGCAAATAGTAGGTGTGGGAGGTACCGCTCCCAGTCGTGCCCGTAGGTGTCGACCAACACCTTAAGCATCTGCTTCAGGGTGCCATTGAACTGTTCACACAGGCCATTGGTCTGTGGGTGGTACGGGATGACCACCAGATGTTGCACCTGTATCTGCTTAGAGAGGGATTCCATTAACTGCGACATGTACTGCGTCCTCCGGTCAGTGAGCATTTCCTGGGGAAAGCCCAATCAAGAAAGAATCTCCAGTAAGGCGGTGGCCACCTTGTCGACCAGCATGGACGACAGAGCTACCGCTTCTGGGTACCGAGTGGCATAACACGAAGCGTTTCCCAGAGCTGCTAGGAATGGACAGCGGTCCAATTAAATCCACAGCCACCCTCCTGAAAGGCTCATCAATGATGGGCAGAGGTACCAGTGGGGCTTTGGGCCTTGGCCTGGCCTTCTGACAGGTGTCGCATGAACGGCAGTAGGCAGGCACATCAGACCCCATCTTTGGCCAGTAGAAATACTGGGCCAGCCTGTCCTTTGTCTTGGTAATCCCTAGATGTCTGGCCATCGGAATCTCATGCACAACCCGCAACAACTCCGCCCTGAATGGGGGGAGAGCTTGAGAGCTTTCAGGCTGTCGTCAGCCTCTAAAGCTGCCTGAAACTCACGACTAGATGTGGCCAGAATGGATGAGACTGCCACGTCTTCTGTCAGTTCCCCGGGACCTGTCTCCTGGCCCTCTCCTACATTAGCACTTGCCTGGTCTGATGGGAGGATGCCGTTGGGCCCCAGAGGGACCTCCTGGCACTCCATCTGCATGTGACAGCGGCAACAACCGCTGCAACCTCTGGTGGTGCTCCCTCACCCTCGGCGTCTGTAAAAGTCGCCATTCCAATCGGCCTAACCTGGCCCTCTGACATCCCGTTTGTGGGGAGACCCTGCCCTGTGGCCTTTCCTGGGAATCCTGCCTCCTCTGCATGCTCCCCCACAACAGCTGTCTGCCCCTGGTCTGTGTAGAGACCCTGCTCTCCGGCCTTACCTGGGAGCCCTGCCTCATATACATGCTCCCCCACCACAGCTGTCTGCCCCCTGTTTGTCCTCTTTGCTACCACACCAGGTGACAACAAATCCCAGCAGGCTTGCTGGACACACCCTGCTGTCTCATTGCCGGCTGACCTCACCTCCTCTCCATAGGATGGAGAGGAACACATCATCCACCCCCAGACTTCCATCAGGATGCCATCCATTACATTTGGGGAGGGGAGCCGACCTTGAGGGTTTAGAGGCCTCAAAACGTGCCACCACCTGCCCCAAGTCTGTCCCTAACAGAACACTGGCGGAATGTTCGGCGATACCCCCACCTCCCGCACTCCCTGCCCGGCACCCCAGTCCAAATACAGCTTGGCTACTGCCAGTGCCGGCACAATGCCTTCAATTCCGGAGACAATGCGAGTCTTTACGGGTATCTTGTCATCAACAGTCATCTCTGCGCCGGTGTCCAAGAGTCCCATGGCCACAGCCTGGCCTACAGTGATGGGCTGGTAGTTATCAATGGGCCTTCCCCCACCCCTACCCACACACAAAACATTGGGCGGCCTTGGAACAGGGGACTGGAACGGGCCTTTCTGGCGCTGGGGACAGGCGGCCTTATAGTGTCCCGACTTTTTGCAAAGGTGACAGAGTCGGAGTTCCCCCATGGATGTGGAAGCATGGGCTGGGGGTCCCCTAGGCTTAGGGGTAGGGACTACTGGCACAACGTGCGCCTTACCCCCTCTCCAACTGGCATGCTTCCTGGCCTCTGGTGCCCAATTGTTGGCATATGCGTCCACAAGGTTCGCTGTGGCGGAAGCCACCTGCGGTTTCCTGTCACAAAGGTACTGCTGGAGATTCCACAAAAATAGCTCCGTCGCAATGAGCTCCTTCAGCTGCTGTATGGTGGTGATCTCCAACCCTGAGGTCCACTGTCGACTGCATTCAGGAGGGCCCGCATGTGGTCAGCCCAGCTGTTGCTAGGACCCCGCTGTAAACTCCGGAGCTTCTTCCTGTACATCTCTGGGGTTAGATTGTATTGCCGAATCAGCGCCTGCTTGAATTTCTCATAGGTCAGGGTGGTATCGCTGGGCACATCCCCAAAGATTTCCA
Source organism: Phyllomedusa bahiana (assembly GCA_025379985.1). Lineage (NCBI taxonomy): Eukaryota > Metazoa > Chordata > Amphibia > Anura > Hylidae > Phyllomedusa > Phyllomedusa bahiana. The sequence continues at coordinate 43,986 of JAODAL010002835.1, forward strand.
TGGCTTTACCCGAGTCGAGGAGTTAGGAACCGGATCCACTGGTCCTCAGGTAGATGTTGCTGGCGACAAATTTTCTCAAACGCCAGCAAGAAGGTGTCCAGGTCCCCGCCTCTATCCAGCATGGGAAAATCTTCTGCCCGCAGTTGTGGGACCCATGTCTCAGGGGACTCTTGAATGGCTGGGGTGGACTGTGCCTTTTGTAGCTGGAGCATCTGCAATTGGTGGTCACGCTCACGCTGGTGTTCCTTTGCCTGCTCATGACATTCTGCAGCTGCCGCCTCTACTTCCTCCCAATGTTCTGCAGCTACCGCCTCTGCTTGCTCACGCCTTTCTGCAGCTTCCACCTCTGCTTGCTCATGGCGTTCTGCAGTTACTAGTATGGTATTGTAGGTGTCGAGGTCTCCAGCCTCGAGCTTCACCAGGGCAGCTTGCAGGAGAATAGCCAAGTATGAGCGGCCCACTGCAGAGTTGGCCGTCTGTGACTGGCTCCGAGCCTGAGTGGGACTCCCCCTTGCCTCAAAGCTCGCCATCATGGTCCACAGCCTGGTGTGGGCTGAGCTCCTCCTCGCCTTGGCTAACTTCGCCATCTGTTTCCTCAGAGCCTACACCTTTGGCCAGTTGGTTATTTTTGCCCCTGCCGTGACCAGCCATCTTTGTAACTCTTGGTTCTTGACACAAAAACTGCAACCTGAATGCACCAAACACTTTGTATTTGCACTCGGACTTGTCTAGTGCTGAGCTGATCTTAAGACGCCAGCAGCAAAAGCCACTGCTGGTAGTCCTTAGTGTCTGGAAGTATTAGCCCCGCACTAAAACACACTATTGTCTTGATCCCACCGTGCTGCCACCAATATGTCAGGAAACCTGCCAGGCCCACTCAAGGGTCGACAGCCTGACTTGGGGTGTATCGTGACATTGTGCTCCCGCTAGTGCACAAGGTCAGCTGGATACGGTTTCACAGTTAACCCCTGTCCCCACAGGCACAGGAAGATCCAGGGAGTGTGAGAGGATAACACCCGTCATATACCAACTATTTATGTTTTACATATTCTACATAATATATATACAAAAGATCTGTTCTAAAATTAAAACCATTTGGGGCTCTGGTATTTAGATTTAAAATCCATTGTGCCGCGGATTGTCGGTCCAGGCTCTGCCGGTCTCCCCCCCGGTCTGGTTTAATAACATGCTCAATGCCATAAAATCTAAAAGCTTTCAAAGAGCCCGCATGTTGCTCTAAGAAATGTCTTGCAGCTCCAGACATCTGTACGTGTGTGTTTTGTATACTAGGAATATGCTCCGATATTCCTGTTTTAATTTTTCAACTGGTGCTGCCAGTATATCTTTTGACATTCAACACACTCTATTACATAAACGGCATGGTGGGAATCACAATTTAAAAATTGTTTTATAGGGATATTTTTAAGGCTACTGTAAACATGTTGTGGTTTTTTTTAGCATATTTGCATAGTTTGCATCGAGCACCTCCACGTTTTAGATTGTTTCTTGCTTATTAAGGAACTTGGAGAAATATAATTTCCTATTGTTTTGCCTCGTTTGGGCACACACTGTACTCCCTTTTGTATAATTTTTGCCAATATAGGATCCTGGCAAAGTATAGATACATTTTTATAAAAAATGGGTTTTATTTCACTGTAATTTCTACTATATTTTGTTGTAAATATTAAGTGGACTTACTGAAAAGTAATTATTTGTTATCCAGTGGTACTTTTTATGTACAATTGGTTGGACCCCCTATGGGGCAACATCGTCACCATCACTTGCTAACCTTACGATGGCATGGTGGGAACACCATGTCATCTGTGATCATGCTAATCCTTTTATTGATTGTATATAATGGTATGGGCGCTACATCGAATACTTCTTGATTATCTAGGGTCGCGAAGTAGCGCTCATTGAATCTTTTTTTGAATACTTCAATGAAAACCATTGTAATTTGCACTTCACTGGTAGTTGAATATTACATGCAAAGGAGATAAGGTAACGTCACAAGTAGTTACGTCCCTATACCGCAAATTGGGAGCGGGCAACTCTATACTAAAAGCCAATAGTTGTCATTCCCCCAAAACTATCTCAGCTATTCCGTATGGGGAATATGTTAAGGCTAAAAGGACCTGCACATTAGAAATGGAGTATAAGAAAGCAGAAGAACCTATAATAAGATTACAACAAAGAGACTATTCTATTCAAACTTTAAATAAAGCTAAAAAGAAAGTACAATCTAGAACATGCAAATAATTATTGTTTGAAGAGCGAAATATGAATAAACATAAATATCATAAACTAATATTTACAACAAAATATAGTAGATATTACAGTTAAATAAAAATCGATTTTTTATAAAAAATGTATCTATACTTCGTCAGTATCATATATTGGCAAAAATTATACAAAAAGGAATACAGTCAGTGGTGTAGCTACAGGGGTCGCAGAGGTCGCACTTGCAACCGGGCCTCTGAGCTAGGGGGGCCCATAGCCCCCCCACGACACACTCCTGTAGCTAGCTGTATGCAGAGCTGGGTGAGAAGGGACAGAGCTGGGTGAGAAGGGGCAGAGCTGGGTGAGGAGGGGCAGAGCTGGGTGAGGAGGTGCAGAGCTGGGTGGAAGGAGTGGTGTAGAGAGCAAATGGGCAGCAGGGTTTGGGGACTGCCCCAAGCACATTCAGACTTTGCAGCCCACCCACTGCCCATCATTGGAATACATGTAGAAGGGGGCGCAAGGAGACAACAGGAGGAAGTTCTCAGGTGAGCTGATCCTCATCTTCCTGCAGCAAGCATTTGACAAAGCTATGGGACCATGGCATTACAAATAAGACATGAGGTGTTACTTGTCAGACATGAGGCACTAGGTATGACCTAGTGGTTCATACCCGGGTAATATCAGCTAGTGCCTCACACCTAGGAGTAACACCTGGTGTCCCATACCCGACAGCAGTTTTTTTTTTTCATTGTTAATTTTTACTTTTTTTTTTACCATTTCGGCTCATAGACTATAAACATCCGGGCGGTGGCTGTATTGCTGGACTCTCCACTGAGAAGATTGGGGTGGTTAATTACCATCCTTGGCTTCTCAATTGTTGTGTATATAATGCTCACAGAAGCGCCGTATACACAGACAGGCAAGAAGCCTGTATCAGGCTACTGGTGCCAATGTTCATATAACCGCCAGAACTCCTTGACTACCTGAGATGATCAAGATCAGGGAAGGCATTTCGTCTGTAACTGCGGGTAATATACCACCCCAGTTACTGAGGAAATTAACCCTCACTCCCCCCCCCCCCCAAAAAAAAATTGACTCTTGACAATGCATCCGCATTCCCATGTAGCTTCCCTAGTTTGTGCTCTACATGGAAATTTAAATCTTGGACTGCAAAGAACCACCGTGTTACCCTGCATTATTCCCTTTCCTTTCCCTCATCCATTTTAGTGGTGCATGATCAGATATTAACCTGAATTTTCTCCCCAGAAGGTAATATTTCAGGGAGTCAAGAGCCCACTTAATGGCGAGACACTCCTTCTCGACTATGGTATAGTTTCTTTCACATGCCAACAGCTTTCTACTCAGGAACATGACAGGGTGCTCCTCACCGTTTATTTCTTGTCATAAGAAGGCGCCCAGACCCACATCTGACGCATCTGTCTGAACTATAAATACTTTGTTAAAATCTGGAGCAACTAGGTCTGGTTGCTTACACAGAGCCTGTTTCAGCTCTTGAAATGCCTTTTCAGCCTCTGGAGACCACTTAGCCATGACTGATTTTGTACCTTTTGTAAGTTCTGTTAAGGGGGCTGCGATCAAACCTCCTGTAGTATCCCATGACCCCCAGGAAGGCTTTAACCTGTTTCTTGGTAAGTGGCCATGGCCAATTTTCAACTGCCTCCACCTTGTTTATCTGAGGCTTGGTCTCACCTTTCCCCACAATGTATCCTAGATATCTTGCCTCTTCCATGCCCATGGCACATTTCTTGGGGTTCACAGTGAACCTGGCTTTTCTTATGGCCCTAAGTACTTCCTAGACTTCACCCAGATGGCTCTCCCAATCCCTGCTAAAAATGACTGTCAAACCAAAAAATGTGCTGCATACTCTTTGTGGGGGCCTAGGACTCTGTCCATAGCCCTCTGGAAGGTGGCAGGGGCTCCTTGTAACCCAAAAGGCATCCTGACATACTGATAGCAGCCATCGGGTGTGACGAATGCAGTCTTTTCCTTAGCCTTTTTAGAAAGGGTAATTGCCGTAACCTTCATCAGGCGGGGGGGAATGAGGGCCGGCCCTACCCCTTTCAGGAGCTCATCCCCCTGGGCGGGGGGAAAGCGTAAATTTTGGGTTTTCTTTAGCTTTCTGTAGTCTTTGCAAACCCCCCACTCGCCCTACGGTTTTCCCCAAAAAAAGGGTTTGACCACCCACTCTTTGTCCTAATTACCCCATTTTACAATTTTTCCCTTCCTAGAAATTACCTCCGAAGGTTGGGGGGGATTGGGTAGGGTTTTATTTTTTCCCCTAACATGGGTTTCCCGTGGGGATTCATGTTCGGATGGGTGAGGCTGGCAAATCTGAAAAACTTTCCCCTATTCTGCTGCACAATCCCGACAAATTTGTTTTTGGGGATGGGATAAAGTTCTTCAATATTGACCTCTTAATATGGCCTCTTGCTGCCCCACCGCAAGAGGTTTCAGGGGGGTTTACCCTTCTGGTTTTTTTTTAATTTCATGTGATATATTCTTTCCAGGTGGTGGACTTTTTAGTTTACCCACCCGCCTTTTCCCCCCCTTATAGGTCCTTTTCATGTGGACAGAATTGCTTTTGCCCATTGGAAAAAGTATGACACTCGGCCCCCGTTTGGAACTGCCCAACCCCGGGCCCACCCATTGTAACTTAGCCTGGGGGCTCCTGTGCTTTTTAGTAATGTTCTCCACAATGGGGAAAAATGTTAAGTCCCCCTTGTCTGGGTCACGTGTCAATTAAATTTTATAAAGGGTTTGCCTCTTTTCCCTGTTTTTAGCCATACAACTAACCTTAGAGTGTTGCCTACATAATTTAAAGGGTAAAAAAACCCGTAGAGGCTTGGGGGAACTTCCCCCGATGAAAACAGCAGTATGGAAGTAGGCAGTCCATCTCACCGTCCCTTTTTACCCCCCTTTTTTGGTTTTTTTAAAAATTTTAACTGGCCCTCAGTCTGGGGGGGTTAGAGGTTCGCAACTGGGTGATGTTTAGGAGCTTGCAAACTTCCCGCATAACTTTAGACATAAATGGTGTTCCCTGCTCTGTCAGAATCTCCTTCGGCAGCCATGTTCATGAAGATATGTGAAATAACTCTTGGGCTATATATTTAGCCGAGGTGTTCCTTAAAGGAACTGACTCAGGGTACCGGGTAGCATAATCCACTACCACTAATATATATTGATGACCTCAGGCTGATTTCGGTATAGGCCCCACCAAATCCATAGCTATCCGTTCAAACGGGATTTCTATTATAGGAATCGGGACTAGAGGACTGCGGAAATGAGTGACCAGGGATGTCACCTGACAGACTGGGCAAAACTTATAGTAATCACGTATTTCCCTAAAGCACCCGAGCCAGTAAAACCTTTTTAGTACCCTTTGCTGGGTTTTGTCAGCCCCCAAATGACCACCCAACACATGAGAGTGGGCCATATTTAACACCATGCTCCACCACTTTTTCCCTCACTTTGTTCACCCGATGTAGCAAATCGTTATTCACCTGGAGAACCCCATTTAATACGGTCACCTGGTCAAGGGCGCCCTTTAAGGTCAGCTCCCAGAGCTGGGCATTCCCAAAATTCTCCCAGGAGACCTCCAGATCAGGGACAACCGTCTCAGAGTTTACTTCCTCTTCCTCATCCCCCGCCAGTACATACATAGGAAATTCATTCCTCCTGACAGATGAGTTAGAGCCACACTCGGAAACATTTTCATACTCTGGTTGAGTCTTGGCCCACAAATCCCAGAACAGAGGGAAATCCCGACCAATAATTATATCATGCAATATGTTCAGTACAATTCCCACACCGTGGGACACGATACCCCGGTCAGTATACAGGGTAACCTGGGCCATGGAGTACGTCTTGGTATCTCCATGAATGCATATGATCGTCACCTGTTTCCCCGGGACTAGCTCATGTGGCAGTGTAGAAGTCACCAGGGTGACGAGTCCAAGAGTCCAGTTACTTTTTACTCACCGTTCACCGACACACGGCAGGCCTGTGGTCCCTCGCCCAGATGATGTACAGCACTGCAGTCGGGGTAAGCAAAATAAGCGCAGTGCCGCCCTATGGAGCAGTCCATAGGCTCAGTTGTGGTAGGGCATCAGACCGCTATATGGCCGGGACCCTGGCATCTCCAGCAGACGATGGGTCGGGCCTGACTCCTTGTCACCGACACTACTCCTTCCAGGGTCTTGGCACGTCCCTCACTGGAGGATTTGGGCCACCTCCTTTGAGCCCCAGTTCCACTTTGGGTGCCCAAGTAATTTGACCTCAAGTTCCCTTTACTGCCCAGAGAATTCTCGACAGCCACATGTCGCTCAACCAGGCTCACAAGGTCATCAGCATTCTCGGGATCTCCTTGGGCAAACAAACATTGGACAGATTCAGGAAGCGAGTGAACAAACCAATACATTACAACCCACCATTTGGGCAGGAGTACAGGTAGCAGGCTGCAACCATTTTTGGACCAGGTGGAGCAGGTTGAACATTTGGGACCTGGGAGACTTGTCCCTGCTAAACCCCCAGCGGTGCACCCTTTGGGCCCAGACTGCCAATGTGACCCCCAGATGGGCCAGTATCTCAGCCTTTACCTTGCTATACTCCTTAGATTCTTGTAGAGTCAAGTCATAATAGGCTTTCTGCGGTTCCCCGGTAAGATATGGGACAAGGACCTCTGCCCATTGTTCAGGCGGCTGTTTCTCTTTGTCTGCCATTCTCTCCAACACGGACAGAAAGACTTCCACATCAACATTAGGGGTCATCTTTTGTAATGCCTCTCTCACTGTCCTCCTTGCCTTAGTACAGTCACTGGGACTGGACGGAGGCACAGGCTCCCTGGTTCTTATGGCTTCAGTCAGGAGAGCCATTTGCTGAACCAGGAGCTGGTTTGTCTCCTTTTGAGCCCTGTTTGTCTCTTGTTGTGCTTGCTACTGCTGCACGTTACTCTGCTCCAGGTGCTTAATGAGCTCCTCCATATTCTCAGAGCGTGCTGTGGCCTTTACCCAGGACATACAGTCTTATGCACCAATATTTCCAACCTGTGCTCTCGGGTCGTGTCTGCCCGCATCCAAAACACCAATTGTAGGGGTGTCAGCTCATAGTTAGTCTCTGGATTAGCACAGACTCAGGTTTAGGTGCAAAAACAGAAAGTTTATTGTCTCTCAGACTTGAATCAAACAAAAATGTGCTTCCTTCAGCATATCACAGCAAAATCAAGACGGTCTTTTCTCTAGCGTTTATAACAAAGCAACATAAAACAACCTCACCGGGTCAGCAGTATAAATGTTCACAGGAACTTGGAGACAGCTTTGCATGTCCTCACTTCACAGAGGTTTCCAGCATTATCACACTGCTCCACCCTGAGCTGTGTCAGCTGCCTTATATATGTATGGTAAGGCCCGGGCTGGAGTATGGGAGCAACCCTCCCACCCGGCCCTCCGGCTGCTCGATAAAAAACCGGGACCCGAACTACCACAATAAAATGGGTCAGCAACATAACATCGCTGGCAACTAACTATAGACTTTTTTATATCACCGAGGCCAGCCACCTCGGTGATACATATATTCTGTCTACCCCTGTGTCTCTTACACAATCTAAAAAGTGGCTCTCACAAAAAGGATTTTTTGTTGCGGAGGTGCCCGATACAACGTATGCAAATATGCTGAAAAAACACAACATGTTTGCAGCGGCCTTAAATGGGTTTTGCCACGAATGAGTTCCTTACCTCCTTACCAGCTCAGGGAAGAATACAAACAAATCATGCTGAGTCATGAACACTGCAGGGGTGAGCAGAGAGTGAGGAAGAAGGGATCGTCTCAAAAGTTTACTCAAATAATAACATTACAACAGTGGATTCTCTATACAGCAGACAGACTCATACACTGCACATTTCTCACCAGCCCCTTGAAAGCTCATTCATGTTCCCTGTCATCAGATAAGAAGTGCAAACATGCAAGCACGCCCAGATCAGCTCCTGTCAGCTCCTCTGGTCGTGTCTAATGTAAACTTTCAGGTAACTAAGGGGGACTGAGCAATGCTGTAGCTCTTACAGGCTTCACTTTCTGTAATCACATATATTTAGAAAAGTGATTAAATACCCATTTTGGAGGATCCCACGTGAACATTATATCGTGGCAAAACCCCTTTAAGAATATCCCTATAAAACTATTTTTAAATTGTGATTTCCACCATGCCGTTTATGTAATAGAGTGTGCTCAATGTAAAAAGATATATGTAGTCAGCACCATCAGAAAAATTAAAACAAGAATAGCGGAACACATTACTAGTATACAAAAAACACACACACAAATGTCTGGTGCTGCTAGACATTTATTAGAGCAACATGCTGGCTCTTTAAAAACTTTTAGATTTTATGGCATTGAGCATGTTATTAAACCATGTCGGGGTGGAGACTGGAAGAGCCTTGTCAGACAGCGAGACGCTCATTAGATTTTAAATCTAAATTCCAGAGCCCCTAATGGTTTCAATTTTAGAACAGATCTTTTGTATATATTTTAATATGTATAATATGTAAAACATAAATAGTTGGTATATAACGGGTGTTAGCTCTAGCTTGTTGTTATCAGTGCTATATCTATGTACATTGACGTGTGTTATAGACAAGGTCCCTTTAAATGAAACCAGATATTAGGTAGCTAAGGGAAGTTCCTAACAATTGGTTAGTGAACACTTTTAATCCCTACACTATGTCACGCAAACTGTGAACAAGGGCCATAACGGCCTGAAACATGTAAGCGTGTGACAGTTTTATCTACTCTTGTATGTTTCTGGATTTATCAATTTCAGAATAAAAGTCTGCTTTTATATGTAGCGCTGTATCATGAAACTCTCCATTTCCTCTTATGAAATATTTAAGTAATTAGAATAGTGGGCCACACAGTAGACAGATGGTAGCCATTCAGTGCAGACAAACACACGACAAGTTGTCAGAAGTCAGTGCTGGAAAGAGCATGCACCACGAAGGCAGGCAAATTGCCACTGCACTGCACCATCTGGACTCATGAAATAGTTCATGAAGGTGTATCTCACATGCATTGCAGTATCAGAAGGACGTCCTGCAGGGAACTGGAGAGGATAGTCATGAAAAATGAACTCTGTACCCACATATACATCCGTGCTGTTCTCATAATCACAGACATAGTTAAGTAGGGCACAGGCTGCTTTTATGACTAGATCCATGGTGTCCCCCTTTAACTGCAATGCCCCCAAGAAAACCCTCTACTTACTAGACAAGATTCCAAAGGTGCATTCTACGACTTTTAGTGCGTGGCTTAATCTGGCATTAAATTCCCGACTCTGCACATCTAGTCCCCTCTGAGGGAATAGCCGCAGCATGTTTTTCATCAAAGGAAATGCCTCATCTGTAATTGACACAAAGGGATCTGGAGCTGGGAAGTTGTCTTGGAGGTGGTGGTGTGAGCTGATCTTGCAGCACTGTACGATCGAAAGTAGATGTAAGCAGTGCTCTGGAGTCCCTTGTACTGCCATGTGCTTCTGTCGATGGCACCTAGGCATTTAGGGAAATCGGCCACAGATTGAAATCCTTCCACAAACTGTAGCCACAGCTCCAGGCTGGGGCTAGGCATCATTATCGGTTGTAAGTACCGCCAGATCATATCAAAGTTTCCACCACGATGTTGTAGATGGTAGACTTCCCAACACAGTACTGCAGGTGCAATGAAACGTAGCTCTCCCCAGTTGCCAGAAACCTAAAAAATAAATGAACAAACGCACACAGACTATTGTCATCACTAAACAATGAAGATTAGATGGACTAATTTTAACCTAGTAATCAAGTAGTGATGGAAAATTGTATGTATGGCAAAGTTATCATTATCGACCAGTAGGACCGCATCACAGTGACCTGCCTGCGAAGGCGTGGCCACACAATCTTCAATAGTCAGTCAAATACCTCAATTGAAATTCTTACAAATCTCTCTCTCTCTTCTCTCCTTCTCTCTCTCTATCCAGTTCTTAGTTCAGTATACAATTGACCAATGTACCCTCTACTGTATCACAGTTCATTAATGGGGTGGACCGTGTAGCGTCGCCTTTCTGCAGCCTATACGGACAATAAAAAGTACAGGATGTTACTGATTACATTCATATGAATACATATGAGTACAAAATTTAAAATAATGCACAAGTGTGATGTACATATCCTTCTACACCGAAGCTGAACCAGAACATTATGTAAAACTGCCACCAAAACTCCAATTTCTCATCGACGAAGTCTGATGAGTTGAAGCTGGGGCTGCTGATTCTCATCGCTACTGGAAGAAGAAGTTGTGGTTGTAATCGCACCACTAATTTTTTGAAGATTTTTTTAAAAGGTGACTGTAGCACACAAACACGACATGTGGCTGTCAAGAGTCCAAAATGTCCACTGGAAGCTTATGGAGTGACCACTGGGTGGAGACAAAAAAAAAAAATCACATGGTTTCTTGCAACAATCAAGAATGCATTTGTACTTAGCATATTTTTCTGCTTAAAAAACAGTTAAAAAAACAGTGACAAAATCAGTAACCAAAACCGTCCAAAAAACTCATTGACTGGATGGTTCTGCTTTGGCCAATGCCAAGCAGTTTTTGTCCTATGCCGTGTGATACACCTGAAGTGTTTCTACATAATCAGCTGTACTCTCACTGCACATGCATATTGTTCTTGGTCAGCCTGAACAGAAAGTAGCAGAGAAACCTGATTTAATGCTTGTGCTCTGCACTCAAGGCCAGGTTCCTGCTTCAATAACAGGGGGGCAGCCATTTTTAGTGCTGACAATGATTATTACCCCCAAGAGAAAATGAGCTGTTTTTGTAAATAAAGAAGTTTATAACCTTTTTTAGTCTAACATGTAATTTTTTTTTATATTTGTTATTTGTTTTCCCAGAGAACCCCTTTAATGACAACAAAGTAAGAGATCCTGCTTGCTTGTCTGATATCTAATTTTCTCTCAGATCATAGTTCTGACTCCACTCCTCCCTCTGTTAAGTGGGAGGCTCTCAAATGTGTTTTCAAGGGGGTCTTTATTTCCAATGGTTCCATTCTGTTAGATAAAAAAAATCTCTTTGATTGAGAGTTGAATCACTAGGGATTCTGTGAATTTGAGGACGAAAGTGGTAGATGTTTATCAAATGCTTTCCATCCCATGCCTTCCTTAAGTTATATCATGCAATTCTCTTTCCCCTATGTAGGTAAGATTCATAGCCCTAAAGCCATACTGGAGAAATTTAGGAAATTCTCTACTTCCTTATATGTAACACCATGAAAGTTTAAGGACTTTCATTGGAATTTCAAACCAAAATACAGGAATACCTTAAGGAGAATGGGCTACTTTGATTTACTCCAGAACAATGTTTAGAATTTGAATTTGGCTTTATTAGTGAAGAATTGCAGGCAGCAATTCAAGATTTGCAAAGAGGTAAGAATCCTAACCCAAATGGCTTCTCTTTTCCTTTTACAAGTCATTTTTAGATTTGCTGTCTCCCTTCCTCCTTTTGGTATGTAGTTCTCTACCTCTAAACTGTCCTTTGTCCCCTCAATCTCTTCTGGTACATATCACGGTTATAGTTATCATCCAATCTCTCGTATTAATATAAAACTCAATTACCTCAAACTTTAACTTTAATTGTAGATGGGGCTGTGTTCTGGGTAGAAAGGAGAGAGCTAATACTAAAAGAACTCTCTCCTTGATTTCCCATGTGAGGCCAAAGGGGGTACTGATATGTCTTTTTGTGGTTGATGCAGAGAAAGCTTTTGACCTTTATAATTGGGATTTTTTTTAAGGGACATTGGAACAAATTGGGATCGGAAATCAATTAGTTAATTGCATTATGGCCTTTTATTCTAGTTCGTCTGCTCTGTTACAGTTATTGGCCAGTTGTCCTCTTTCTTCAGGATTGCCACTGCCGATATATATTTTTATTTTTTCATGGATCTTTAATAAAGAATGGAACTTTTTATCCCTTGGTGCTGGATATCTACTCCTTGAAATACAATATATCTTACCCAGGGGCGTAACTAGAGAAGCCAGGGCCCCAAAGCAAACTTTTGGATGGGGCCCCCTACCCCGCCCACCTCTCTGACCACGAACATTTACCAGGACATGCTGTTAGATAATGTAGATAATACAAAGGGTAAATATCTCACCATACATATCACCATTATACTGCTACCAAACAAATCCACTATACCAAGACCAACATTACTAATAACCATATTACATAGGAACCTGATTATACCACCAGAACATGACCACAAAGTGACTGAATAATACCCCTACACTATTACTGATCAGTACACAAAGACCAATAATACCGCAATATAGTGACCATATAGTGGTATATACTAGTGTACACAGGCTCTGCAGACTGTATATTACCTCCATACAGTGACCATATAGTGGTAGATATCAGATACACAGGTGCTTTGCAAATAGTTTACTTACATTTAGGGCCTCACAGGTGACGTCTTGTCTGAGGAGTCGTTCACTTTCTCTTTTCTTCTCTATTCGGTCCAGACCTCCATGATGACTTGCTCCATCCACCACTCGTCCCTGTAGAATTTACAACACAAATACCTGAGACTCCTCACTTTTTTTAATCATTTTCCCAAGTGAGTGCCCCCTCCCCTCATATACAAACTCCCCATTTATAATGGCCCAAATGGTAAGAATTACCCCCTGGTAATTATGGGGCTCCCCAAGTCGGTATGTAGGTACAACGGGGCCACCGGGCAGTAGCTAGGTAGCTTGGTGAGATGTAGGCAGCTTCAGGCCCCCGGGCAGTAGCTTAGGGTTCCTATGTAGGTAGAATGGGGGCCCTCTGTAGCTTAGGCCACCCCTGTAGATAGAATAGGGCCCTCTGTAGATTAGTGCCCCATTGTAGGCAGAAAAGTCCCCCCCCTGTAGATTAGGGCCCCCTTGTAGGCAGAATAGTTACCCCCCGTAGATTAGAGCCCCTTTGTAGGCAGAATAGTTCCCCCCCTGTAGATTAGAGCCCCCTTGTAGGCAGAATAGTTCCCCCCCCCCTGTAGATTAGAGCCCCCCTTGTAGGCAGAATAGTCCCCCCCCCCCCCTGTAGATTAGAGCCCCCTTGTAGGCAGAATAGTCCCCCCTGTAGATTAGGACCCCCTGTAGGCAGAATAGTCCCCCCGTAGATTAGAGACCCCCTGTAGGCATAGTTCTCTCCCCCCCCTTGAGGGCCCCCTGTAGGCATAGTTCTCCCCGCCCCAAGCATTAGGGCTCCCTATAGGCATAGTTCTCCTCCCCCCCTTTAGGGCCCCCTGTAGGCATAGTTCTCCCCCCCCTTTAGAGCCCCCTGTAGGTATAGTTCTCTCCCCCCTTTAGAGCCCCCTGTAGGTATAGTTCCCCCCCCTTTAGAGCCCCCTGTAGGTATAGTCCCCCCCTTTAGAGCCCCCTGTAGGTATACTTCTCCCCCCCTTTAGAGCCCCCTGTAGGTATAGTTCCCCCCCCTTTAGAGCCCCCTGTAGGTATAGTTCTCCCCCCCTTTAGAGCCCCCTGTAGGTATAGTTCTCCCCCCCTTTAGAGCCCCCTGTAGGTATACTTCTCCCCCCCTTTAGAGCCCCCTGTAGGTATAGTTCTCCCCCCTTTAGAGCCCCCTGTAGGTATAGTTCTCCCCCCTTTAGAGCCCCCTGTAGGTATAGTTCTCCCCCCCTTTAGAGCCCCCTGTAGGTATAGTTCTCCCCCCCCTTTAGAGCCCCCTGTAGGTATAGTTCTCCCCCCCCCCTTTAGAGCCTCCTGTAGGTATAGTTCTCCCTCTCCCCCCTTTAGAGCCCCCTGTAGGTATATTCTTCCCCCCCTTCCATTAGAGCCCCCTGTAGGTATACTTCTCCCCGCCTGTAGGTATACTTCTCCCTCCCTGTAGGTATAGTCCCCCCTCCCCCTTTAGGGCCCCCCCGTAGCTCATTACTTACCTGGCCGCGCTCCCCCGGCGTCTCCGTCTCCTCCCAGCCCCAAGCCTGCTGCTTTAGGCTTGGGGCTGAGGACAGGAAGCTCGGCAGGCGGCGCGATGATGTCACTTCCGCCGCGCCGCCTGCTGAGCGATGTACGGCAGGGGCAGGGAGCGCACAGCTCTCCCTGCCCCGCTGTTCATCTTAATTGTATGCGCGTCGCACGGATGTGCATACAATTAAGAGAGGGCCTCTGTGAAGCAAGGGGGCGGAGCCTGCCAGCGGCGCCCCCCTCCCCTTGCCTCACAGACCGGCCCCGCAGCTCTGCACCCGCCGCAGTGAACTGTTGTGTTCACTGCCGGCGGGCCCAGGAGCGGCATCTCCGGGGTAGCAGAGGTGATAGCAGCTGCCGCGGGGCCCCCCCAAGCCACCGGGCCCCGTAGCAACTGCTACCCCTTCTACCCCTGTAGTTACGCCCCTGATCTTACCGTATTCAGAGTTATGTCCTATAAATCCTCAGGGCGGTAATTGGCTGTTGTACCAACATTTGGTGAGCTTCTACCATTCATTTGGTTCTAGATCTCAACTACAAAGACAGCTTCTTCCATTTGAACGTGTGAGCATGCAGGCTACTTATCCTGTTAAGGTTGTCTCATTGGTCTATGGGTTATTGAACAGGTGATTGAACTAAAGATGTATCTTCTCCGTTTGGGAGCATCATTTGGTTCAGTCATTGTCCTCTCCTGACTGGTCTAAAATCTGTGCTTTTACTCATAAGTCTTCTACTTCAGAGTAGGCCCAGGAAAAAGATTACAAGCTTTGGTCTAGAGTCACTGTATAAGACACCAGATCTCCTCCATAAAGTTTATTCTACTACCGCAAATAGATCTTGGAAATGCTCTGCTGCAACAGAAACTTCCATATATGGTGGCACTGCCCAAATATTGACCCATTTAGGCAGTTTTTAGTCTGTAAAGCAAATTTTCAATGACTAAGGTACCGTGTAAACTGGAGATAGTTCTGCCTTCCCTGATCCTGGGGCCAGTTTTTTGGTGAGAAAAGGTCTCTTATGCCACTTTTTAGTCACTGCCAGGCAAAGATAGGCCACTGGGAACAGATGGGTACCCCTCCGCTAGAAGGTTTTTTGGAGAGGCTTAATCATATTCAACATATGGTGGAACTTACTGCCACCTTCAAGAATACAACTCTATTGTTTTTTAATAGGTGGGAATCCTGAATCTTCTTTAAAGTGAACCTGTTAGGTGGTTTATGCTGCTCAGAAAGTGATAGGAAAGAAGCTGAGCTCTGTAATATATAGTGTTATAAGACTTGAAACAGGATTTCTGAGTAAAGAGCAGAGAAAATCTGTAAAAGTGAAACCTAAAGTACTGCTGACCCCACCTACAAACAGTGATTGACAGTTTACTCTTTACACACACTGATATAGGGAAATCTGTCAATCACTGTATGTGGGTGGGGTAAGCAGGACTCATATTGTCTCTTAAAGGGGTTTTACCACAAAGTAAAAACCTCAGCGCTGGACACTCACAGCTAACTGTGAGCCGTCCATGCATTGAATGAGGAACTTCCAAAGATAGCTGGGTGTGCAGTGGTTTTTACTTCAAAGTAAAACCCCTTTAAGGAGTCTGGTCAGTATTAACTCTGCTTTTACTCTGAAATCCTGCTCTAAATCATATAAAGCTATATATCACGTAGCTCAGCTTCTCTCCCTCTATTGTATCCTGCTCTCAGAGAGTAGAATAAATTACCTGACAGGTTTCCTTTAAGTCCTCTACCGAGTGTTCATAGTTGACTTCTAATACGCTGCAACTGTACAGGTTATTTCATAACAAGCAGATATTATGTATAAAGTTATTGTGAGGTATGTCTGGGGCAGGTGAACAGAGATGGAAGGACAGACTGTGAGCCTCAGAATTCTGGACCCGACGGGAATCTAGAATTTTTTCAATTTCAAACTTCAGCTCGTCCTGGACCACAATAGGAGCTGTCAGGTTAGACACAGGTAACACTGGCGGAATATATTTTTGGTGATTTATGGAAAACATTATAGGCGACATGTTCAAAAATTGGTGTCACCGCGGCAGTTTTTAGGCGCATTAAATCAGTGTAAAGTGTGCCTGAAAGTCCGATCCTCTCAAAAATCTGGCGTCTGGTATACCTTGCATAGTTTAATGCACCTAAATAGGCGCATTGCGTAACAGAGGCGCATAACATATCATTACTAGTGTATGGAATGCGCCTCAATAGGCGCATTGCGTTTTGGAGGCGCACTGCGTATCATTTTTAGGCGCATTACAATGTGTCGTGTCCAGCGTATAACGTGCCTAGTTTTGGTGTACGACAGTCCATTTACATCGAGAATATGTAGTCAAAAGCGGTTTTGCCACAAAATAGACCAAAAACTGGTGTTTGTGTATTGGGACATGTCACCTTATGTATGCTGAACATACTAGGTAATTGTAGTTTGAAATAAACCATATTTATGATGTCAGAAAAACGATATGGACCACTATAACGCAGAGCCAATTTCCCAGAAGGAACCCTGAAGTGTAGATTCTTAGTAGATAACCATACCCGCTCACCCACAACATAATCAGGACCTGAAGAATGTCTTTTGTTAGCTTGACATAATTGGGTATCTTGGGCTTTAACCAGGTTCTGAAGAGCCTGGGCCCAGACTTTGCACAGTCGTTGGTAAGCTAGTTCAGTGGTAGGGCTAACAGACTCTTGGTCCCGGCACTACAAGAACCGAAGGTTAAAGCCATAATTGCAGAAGAACTGCAATATTTTAGTAGAAAAATTTACTCTATTATTAATAACAAATTCTGCTAAGGGAAGAAAATTCTTCCATTTCTTTTGAGAGTCAGACACAAAACGTCTTTGGAATTGTTTGAGTGTTGGGTTGGGTCTCTGTCTGACCATTGGTTTCTAGATGAAATGCAGAGGAGAAAGACAGAGATAACCAACCATCCACTAAAAAAAAACAATTCCCTCCAGAATCTGGACACAAACTGTACCCCATGCTCAGACACAATGTTTTCAGGGATACCATGAAGACGAAGTACGTGACTGAAAAATAATGATGCCAACAGCCTGGCACTAGATAGTTTCTTGAGGGGCACCAGGTGGCACATTTTAGAAAACCTAACACAACTGACCCAGATAACAGCTCTCCCTTGGGAATTGGGCAGGTCAGTTAAAAAATCCATCGAAAGAAGGTCCAGGGTTTCTTAGGAAGAGGATGCAGAAGACCCTCCGGCAACTTTCTATGTACTTTAGTCCTAGCACATACAGTACCTCACATGTTGACACAAACTCATGGACAGCATGTGACCATGAGGGCTACCAGTAGGATCTCCCAAGTAGATATTTGGTGCCAGCAATACCAGGGTGTCCTGCCAATACAGAACAGTGAACTTCATCCAGAACCCGGAGGCGGAGATTGAGGGGCACAAACAATTTATCCACTGGGGTGTTCCTAGGGGCCAGATCTTGCAAGTTAGCGATAGCAGTGGCGAGGTCATGATCCATTAAGGCTACTAATTTCCTTGAGAAGAAAGCCACTGGGTGCAGGTGTGTAAGAGACTCAGGACCCGGAGAAAGAAACGCTCCCACCCCCACTTCAGAAGCGTTAACTTCTACAATAAACGGGCAATTACCATTGGGTTGTATTAGCACCAAAGAGTTAACAAAACATTCTTTAAGTTGTGCAAATGCCTTTTCAGCTTCTGGGGTTCAATGGGTCAAGTCAGCCCCTTTCTTAGTGAGTCAATCAATGGCTTAGCCAAAACAGAAAAATTGCTAAAAAATTTACGGTAATAATTAGAAAAGCCCCAAAAACGCTGGAGGGCTTTATGGTTAGTGGGGCGTTTCCAGTTCTCTATAGTCTTGACTTTAAGGCCTCGTTCACACGGCTTATTTCGCCGCGTATTTGCCGACGGATTGACGATCGTCAATCCGTCGGCAAATCCGTCCGAAATAAGTCACAGCCTATTTTCTATTGATTTCAATAGAAAATACGGCTCGTCGTTCACACGACGCATAGTTCCATTCCGGATTGCCGCCGCGGATTGACGACGGCAATCTGGACGGAAAAACAATTCACATGTCAATTATTTCCGGACGGATTCACCACCTACAATGATTGTAGATGGTGAATCTGTCGGGAAATCAGTTACAAATACGTGCCACACTTAGTGGCACGTATTTGCAACTGATTTTCAACTGATTTCAGAACGTATTTACATCGGAAATCCGTTGTAAATACGTTCTGAAATAAGCCGTGTGAACGAGGCCTTAGTGGGTCCATACAAAAAGAGTCTGGGGTGATAATGTACCCCAAAAAGACAACCCTCTGTACCCCAAACAGGCATTTCGATAACTTAGCAAATAAACTCAATTACCCAAATACATTTCTGTTGTGTTCAAAATGAGTGGCCAGGTCAAGAGAAAAACAGTATGAAGGTATATGAGGCCAGCGATAATGTGAGGGATGTCCGGGGCAGGTGAACAGAGATGGAAGGACAGACTATGAGCCCTAGGGCTAGTCTCCCCCCAGACATGTCCATGTCTATTTGCCCTTCCGGCCCCAGATGGCTGGTGGCAAGTGGGTGACAGTCCCTAACCTGGTTAAGTGCACAAAGAAGACGAACAAGATGTACAACAGAAAAGAGTAGTCAGGCAGACTATGTCAAAGGCCAGAGCGGGAAAAGAACTAACAAAACGTGAGGTGAGAGAAAAGTCCGAGGATAAGTAAAAGATCAAGGAACCCAGCAGACAATGATAACACGCACACAACAGGTCAAGAAGGTCTATCACCAGCAAGGGTGATCGCAAAGGAGGAGTAATAAGTAGGAAGCCAGGGACCTGGTCCAGAATGTGATTGGATCAGCTCCCTCGCATCCTGGACAGAGACTAGAAGTGGAGATGTCTGTCAATCATCACATCCTATTTAACTCATTCAAACCAGGACAGAAACAGCAGACAGGTGTGTCAGGAAACCAGTTAACACAGCAGAGTGTCTAGGGTTGTGTTCAGACTGAGATGCAAACAAAGCTTAACAGCGCATCCTCTGCCGTATGTTGCGGAGAGCGGATGTCACAGAGGCCGTAATAGGTGCAGATGTAACAGTTATCTATTATGACTAGATTGTTCTTATTCTCTGTATCTCTTTTGTGATACATGTTATAATCTTCTTCTTTATTAGAAACTGATTTAACCAAGAATTAACAATAGATGAGGATCTCAGCTCACCCTTTCCCCTTCCCTTCACATTGACTTCCTCCCACATCACAAAGCATGTCTAGAATACTCTCCCATAGAGGTCATAGACTCAGCTTCTGTTCACATGCTTCTATGTCGATGTAGTTGCAATAAAAATATCTCTAAATTCTGTTAAATTCAGGGTAGGCAATATGACTGCCCATATAATCCCATAAAGAAAACAGAATTAAGAGAAAATCTACAATCAGAAAATAAAAGCAGCTAAGAAACAAAGAATGTGTATCAGTATCTGGTTTTAATTTGTAAAAACAATATTTGTGATACATTCCATTTAATTAAAAATCTTTTTGTTTTGTGTCTACAGTTCCTACATGTTTCCATTTTTATATACAGCTAAAATGCAATAATCCTACAGTCATTTTCCTTTCTGTTTTTTCCCTCATTTTTGCTTGTATACATTTGGTAAATTGGCAAGTTGTAGGAGATAAACAGTAATAGGAATGAAAAATCGGTGTATACAATACAGAGCCATAATACAGCTATACATGTAAGGCCTAGGTGTTCCTGACTCTTATCTGTCCCTCTTAGAAGATGATTTACAGAACAGAACATTTGCTCTTTGACCAGGTGTGCCTGTACCTGTTCTGTTAACACTTATTGTAACAAGGGCCTTATGACAGTTCTGCACTTGGACATATATTCTGTGTGAAGAATTCGGCTTTGCTTCGTTTCAAGGCATGATGAATACACCCCAAACTATACGGAGTGGTAGGTAGCCTCTATTACACAATGCTCCAGTAATTCTAGACATGACCTGAAATTACCTTAAAGTTCTTGAAAAATGTGCAGCTTTGGAAAGAAATGTACCAATGCAATTAAAACCACTTTCTGGCACAATGCCATTAAAATGTGTTATGCGTGTGAGCTATACAGGTTTTACGGACTAAAAACTGCATGTAAGATATTATAAAGCTATAATAAAACTACAGTTGTGTCTATGCTGTCTCAAAAATCACATCTATATACATGCAGATTTGGTCATAGATTTTGTGGCCTGGTGCTTATGTGTTTTTTAAATGAACACATAACTACTTCTGTGTGTAATTGTTTACTTATGGTGTATTAGAACATTGCGGTTATTTTGTAGTTTACAATCTGATTCAAACCACACCCGAAAAACTGTGTAAATTTTTACTGTAATTTGTTGTGGTAATTATCTATATTAAGGTGAAATATGTAGAAGAAACATGTTTTTACCATTGAATCAATTACTGATTAGACAACTGCGGGAAGTCATGGTGAAAAAAGATGGGGGGGGGGCAGTTTTATGCAATTTGTAACTGCTAAATAACTGCAGCATGTGAATGCACCCTTATAGTAATTTTTCAAATAGTTTCTGTAATATTCATTGTTATTACATGAGTATTTTTAGATAGTTTAATATAAAGGATGTATATAAAAAAATAATAGCTATCACACAGTATATTGCAGTTTGGTGTGGATTGGGTTATGTTGCTATGGACTGGTCACAAGAAGGTGGTCAGGTTTGATGCTCAGTTTTCTTTACACCGTGTGAATGCCTACATGTGTGCGCATTGCTTAGCCGGAAGAGGCATGGTGCCAGGATGCAATATAGAAAGGCTACAAGCCAGCAGTGACAGTTATGTTACTGGTGGTAACTCTTCACTGTGCTGTAATGCATTAATACTGCAATACTGTGTACAAGCAAATGCGCCCTCTAGTGATCAAGTAAAAAAAAATTAAGTTAAAAAAACCCCAATGATAAAAGTTTTAAAAAATGAGAAATTCGAAACATCCAACTGTTTCTATTTATCATAAACCAACAACAAAAATATTAAGCCCAACTGGTATTGACGTTTGATAAAGTCTGATCTATAGAACCATGATCTTATTTATCAGATCAATCAACTAAAAAAATTAAATTAAGCGAAAAAAATGAAATGGTCACAGAAAATGGTGATATAAAGGAAATTTTGATTAAAGTTGTAAAATACTAACAGAACTATGTAAATTTAATATTACAGGAATCACGGAATAAAGTTAACATTTCATTTATACTGTATGGTAAACATGATCAACATGAAAGTAAAAAAAAAAACAATAGCGAAATTGCATTATTTTTTTTATAAGAACCTGCAAAGATTTTTTTTTTGTATAACAATAATTATATGGTAGATTAGATGTTACCATGAAAGTGGTGTTTCCATCTTGCACTTTGATGGCATATCAACAGAATATGCCCCGGAAGTCTCAGCTCAAAATGTAGAGCCAGTTGCACTTGCACACAACTTTACATTATGTTGTATGGGAGTTCAGAGTACAGCAAAGCAGGTGAGCTAGGTCTGTTGGCGTTACTTACTATAATCAAAACCCAACTGTTAAAGGGATTATCCGGGAGTTTAAAGATTTCATAGAACACCACAAACAGTGTTTACATTGAAAAGTAAAGATATTCCACTACCTTATTAATTTATTATAAGATCCATTTTTTGCAGTGAAACTTCCTGCTGGTGTGTCGGTAGGGGCTTGTCCGGATGGCACAGGTTTTCAGTCGGTTTTACAGACGGTTTTCGGATTTGAAAGCCATCTGAAAACCGATTGTCAATCTTTTACATTGACTTCAATAGAAAATACGTGCAGCAGTCCCCACTGCACAGAATTTCCGCCGGACGGTTTTTTACACCGCCAGCGGTCCGAAAAACTTAGAGCATGCTCATTGTTCCGCCCAGTTTTTGGGCACAAGATGAACGTGTGGGTGTGAAGGGGGACGGCTTTCATCTGCAAACCATGGACAAAAGCTTTCCCCCTGCGTGACAAAAAAAGACCAGCTACTGGTCAGGATTTCCCGACCGTTATTTGGTCTTTGCTGTGTAAACACACCCTAGTTTTCTAGCAGCTCTTTCCTACAAATCCCAGAATGCATTGCAATTACAATCTAGGACTTATAGGCCATGTTCACACGGCTTAAAATGGGCCGTATTTCGGTCTGTAATTACGCGCCGAAGTGCGCCAATTACGGGCCGAAAACGGCCCATTCATTACGGTAATTCACAGTTCTCATAGAGAACTATGGATTACGTCTCCTCTCCCCGCCCGGCGAATCCGCCGGGCGGGGAGATAATTCACCTGTCACTTTCTAGCGGCGTATATGCGCCGCTAGCAGTGATAGTCAATGGGCCGGCGAAGTGCCGGCCCCCTGCTTACTCCCCCGCTCCCGCCCCGCCCCGGTCACACGGCGTAATTGCGGGGCGAAATTACGTCCCGCAATTAAGCCGTGTGAACATAGCCATATAGTGCTAACATATTCATAGATTGTAAGCTGTTGCGAGCAGGGCCTTCACACCTTGTACCTGATCTGTAATTATCTGTGGTGAGAGACTGTGTTCTCAGTGGAGAGAGGGGACAAACCCCAGTACAGAGACTGTGTTGTCTAAAACGACTGTGGTTGCCTGAAATTTTTTTGGGTTTGGGCATGGAGAAGCTGCTTGCCCAGTTGATGCAGGTGACATAACAAACAAGCAGCTAACTGCCAAAATATGGGAGGATAATAAAAATCTCTGGGTACAGTTTGAGGCAGAGCATGAGGCAATAAAAGCCACTGTCAACCCCAGTCAGGGATCTAAAAAAGGTGGACTCACCACAATACAAGCAGCCTTGCTGGCTGGGATTCCAGAAGAAAAGGTGGAAAAGACGGCTGCTCAGGATAACCAGCCAGAATGGTGTAACGAATGCCTACAGGCAGACATGTGCTGGAGATGATGTTCTGTGGCCAAGAGGCCCTGGGTTCCAAGTTCCAGTGAGCCATAGTTGTCCAGAGACATAGATCCGGTCGTTACTATAGGCATTCAGCCTCTACAGCAGAGAGTGGCTGCTACGGTCCAGCAGGAGGAGCCATGTTGGAAAAATCAGCAGGATGTGCTCTTGACTGCCCTTTTGGGAGAATGCCGGAGAGGTTACAGCCATAAGTCCTGGAGTTCCAGGTGGGTGGAGCACCACCCCTCGATGACATGGATAGTCAGCAGGAGTTCCAAGGTGCACCCAGATGTCATACCTGGTGTGGAGTCCTGTCATAGACCCGGTAAGACTGCTCCAGTGGGGTTTGTTACATGTTGTGGAACTGTAGGTCATGTGCATGATCTATCTGAGGACTTGGCTGGGCTAAACGAAGGGCCGAAAACATGCTGTCAAGCCAGAAGAGTCCTGAGTGTAGTGGGACTGTTGTATGAGGACTTGTAAAGTCAGATGGACTTGATGTACATATAGCCAATAGCAATGTCACACAGCCTAAACACAGGAATGTTAGCTGTGTCATAGAGTCATCTCCAGTTACTATCATGTATGAACAAGCTGCTATAGATACTACAGCTATAGCAAAAGAGGAGAGCAGCTCAAGTCAGGGCTATGTGTGAAGTAAATGCAAGGTGTGAACTAGCTTCTAAAGAAATGGCGGCCACAACAGAAGAGCAGACTAGCTCAAGTGTGCCCCTAGAGGTCGCGGTTAACAGTGCTACAGATTCTGGTGCAACTAATGTGGTGGATAATAACCACTTCTGTTCAAGTTGGTCCCAGAGAGGTGCTTTCATGTTTTAGTGTGAACACAGCAAGTGTATTGCCTGAAAGGAAAAAGGCAAACCATGAATGTGATTGCTCTTCTGAAATGTGTGAGGAGACTATTATAAAGAGGGTGTTCCCAGACCCTAGTGAGGATGAGGCCTCACATGGAGGCATGGATGAGGCCTCACATAGTGATGAAGATTGTTCAGATGGGAGTGATGAAACTACTGTGTAAAAAAAACATGTGCTGAGGCAGATTTTTTGTGCAGCAATGATCAGTGTATTCCAGAGAGGTGGCTCTGTGATGGAGATTCGGATTATGGCCCTGCAGGGAATGAAAAGAACTGTCATTCTGGGACCTAGTCCAGCTGAGTTCACTTGCTCCAATGGTTGCTATATTTAAAGTCGCTTTTACTTCAACGATCACAAAGACTGCTGTGACAGTAATAATGGAAAAAGTGAGCTGCTAGATCCAGCAAAAGAGGATTTGCTCAGGTGCCAGTGAAGGGCAGGCGAGTTTGTTTGAACCCTCAGATGATAAAGAAGTCCCCAGTAATGAAGCAGAGGTAAATGGCAAGGCTTTCCTATATGTAGCAGTTGTCAGCAGTACCCAGGAGATGGCTACAGGGGATGTGGAGGAAATATCAGTAGTAGCCCTGTGAATGCCAGCATATGTGCTGAAATTGGCGACATCCTTGTTGCAGAGCGTGCGTGGGTTCTGCCACCTGTAGTAAGTGGCTATGAACTGTCTGTTGCCAATTGTGGGATGAGTGCATGGTATGAGCCCAAGGCTGAGCTGTATGTGGACAATTTAGTCTTAGCTTCTGAAATATAGGGGACATGTTTCCCTTAGCAACAGGTACCCGGGAGAATGGTACAAGGGATGAGTACATGGATGACTCTGGTGCTGTCCAGCAGGAAGTGGACTGTATTTCTCAAGTGTTATGGAATGGGTGGGGGAAAAGAAAATTCCCTGAGAAAGGTGGGGGGCTTTCCCCGAGAAAATGAGAGCAACAAAAACAGGGTGAGAAGATTCCCCAAAGTAGGAGCTTTGACCCCGTAGGGAGTCTGCGCAAGGTGAAAAAGACCCATGGCGTTAATCAGAGGGGGGATATGTGGCAGAGCAACCTCAAGCAGTTGCAGGTTTCTGCCATTATGTGGAGCAAAGCAGGATGCATGCAAGCAACATGCCGCTAAGGTTACCTGGCCTTGGTGAGGTAGGAGCCACAACCACAGTATGTTATCAGTCACAGTAAGTGGTTGGCATCTGTTTAAAGTGAGGATGGTTGTTTCAGTCATTCCAGGATGCCTCTTACCGGAATTAGGAAAAGTGTGGGGTGGGTGCCTACTACCTGTGTTCCAGTTCCAGATCTTACCAGGCCTGTCACTTCTTGTGTCCAAGGAGAGTGGTGTTGCTACCTGATGTGTGAAGCTGGGAGCGACAGAAGAGCTGAGGAGAGGCTCTTACCCTGTAAGGCTTGAGAGAAGCCTGTACTGTGATGTACAGTAAGAATACTGTGGTTTTGGGGGGTGCTGTACGGCAGGTACAGAACCCTGGGAGAGAGGGGAACTCTGTGTAATTAGTTAGAGGTTTTTTTTTATTCTGTTTATTTTGCTGGAGACGAGACGTAATTCATAGTTCTCTATGAGAGCTATGAATTACCATAATTGCGGCGCGCATTTCGGCCGTATTAAAGCTAAATGCACCACAATTACGCCGTCAGAACATACCCTAAGACTATGGAAGGACCATGCAGCTTACCATATAAACTACTATCTTCCTTTCCAGGATCAGACATCTGGCATCTGTGGTCCAGATTCAGACCTTAGTCTGCCAGTTGAGCACTCCTGCTACAGAAAATTAAAATAAGAACTGTGTGATAGGATGATGCTTAATTGCCGATATGAGTAAGCCAAAATACACTCACTTTTACATTTTGCATTTGAAAACAACAAAGTAAATTCCATTCACACAACTTTCAGTTAAATGTATTTTATTTTTAACCCATTAAGCACCAGGCCTGTAAAAGTCTTAATGACCAGCTAAATGTTTAAGTTTTTACTTCTCTGCATTTTAGCAGTCATAAAAAAAATTTTCAGTGATGCAGCTATATGATGGCTTGTTGAAAATTGTCTTTTTCAAGGCATGAATATAAAAGTGTTCACCTGCATTTTTTGTTACACAGTTCATATTTCACACTAAAATTTTTTTTTAAATTTGTGTGTATTTTTGTATGTGAATCCACCTTTAGACATACAAAAAAAAAAAAAAAAAAATAGATACCCACATGACCGTAATAGCCTGTAAAATTAATTTAACAGGTTTTTTTAGTGTTGTGAAATCTGTTGTTCCCTTGCGTTTTGAGACACCAAAAACAAAACTCAAGCGTAAAGGAACAGTCTGTCAAACATTTCAATGTTTTTTTTTTTAAAGTCACCAGTTCAGTTTACAGTAGTTGTGCCACGTTTCGTCAGAAATCCATTTTTATTCGTATTTCTGTCCATTTAAAGGATCTGTTTCTAATTTCTGCACATGTGGAGAAATATCAGACCTAAAAAAAAAACGGACAACCATTTTAAACTGCTGAAAACTTAGACAAACTGATTGTAAACTGATAACTGGGAAGCATTTTCTAATACATCGGTTTTTGACAGATTTTAAAATACAGGTGTGAATCCACGTAATGTATGTACAAAAATTTTTATTTTAAAAATAAATATTCAAATAATTTTCTTTCATATAATTTTTTTTACACTTAAATCCCATTAAGGTGTTGGGTTTCAGGGGTACACCGCATGACTACTTCTGCTCAAATTGAACACTGATTGCCAAAGTGAAGAAATGACACTAAACGCAGAGAGTTGGTATAAATTCCTCCTCAGTGTGTAGGAAGTGCAGACGGGCCCTGCTTTTAATACACACACAATAGATTTGTACACTGCTTTCAGGGGCAAGGTTAAGCTTCTTTGTTTCTTGCATCCATCAGGACTGTGGAACTATTTGATTGGTTCTTCTGATATGGTCATGGTTTTCACCCAGATACATGGTGCCTCATGGTGGGGTGTGGTCCAGGAAGCAGGCGCCATCTTAGAGTATCTCTGCTGTTTCAGCTAAGCTTATATAATGTAAAAATGTTTTGCACCACATATGTTTCCCTTCACAAAGGGATTAAAATTTTACAGTTTTTTACACTTATAATGCATTAGCATATTCCTGTATGCTAATACATTACATAATGTGGTAGTATTCTGTTAGGGCAACATACAGTCAGTCCTGGGGCTGTTCTAGGTCTCCTAGGCTGACTGTAAAGACATTCCCCAAGCTCCATCGGGTACTAGGAAATCCTGTGATCTGATAAGGCAGGTGAATCCTCTTTGATCAGGCTGTGGAGCTTGGAGGAAGCTTTCGGTGCCTGGAATGCTCAGAAGCTTCTCTAAGAATGAAGCTGTTTAACGACCCTGGATATATGAGTATGTCCTGGGGTCGCTAAGGGGCTTTGTAGTGGGATCACGGTGCAATACCACTACATAGCCGGTGGATGTGAGCTGCTAATTGCAGCTAACACCCAGCGGTTACAGTGCAAGATGGTGCCAGCGCCATCCCGCGCTGTTAAATAAGTCTCCAAAAATATGGGAATCTCGCAAGAGTACAGAGAGTGACTTTTGATCACTATATTTACTATTTTGCCATGATTTCTAACCTCACCATTTAACCCTTTCTACTTCTAAAGGAATAGCTCCTTTTCTAGTATCAAGTCTGGTGGAACACCACCTATTAACAGGAAAGACTTAGATATACAGCACTTTACTAACTCCAGTAAGGGATCACAAGCCTCCTACTTGGGCAATCGTCCCTAATCTAATGGACACAAAACAAATAAGGCCCCCTTGTGACACCCTCTGCAGCGGGTGACACCTGTAGACAGAGGTGAGAAATCACAATTTAAAACGTCATGCCTGACCTCCCCTAGGAAGTGCTCTACTTTAGAGGCTTTTAATGAAGAATGTATAAAGTTAAATGCACGTTTTCAGGCAAGGGGTTATCCAAAAAAATGTTTGAGGAAGGCGTTTAACAGGGCTTTGACTAGTGACAGAGGACACTTATTAATCAGTAAAAAGAAGAAGGAAAAAACTGATTTAATTCGTTGTATAGGTACCTTTGATGATAGAGCCAATGAAATGAGAGGTATACTTAGAAGACATTGGCACATTCTGAGGGCAGATCCAGTATTCTCTGAGGTGATTCCTAAATATCCTAGTGTCACTTATAGAAGAGGAAAAAATCTTAGGGATGAATTTGTGCATAGTCATTTTGAGGGAGATGGCAAAAAAACATGGTTACAGTCTCCGGTGGTAGGCTCATATCCCTGTGGCAACTGTTCATTCTGTCCATTTATATGGAAAACTAAAGAATTTGTTAATCCCATTGATAAGAGAAGATTTGAGATAAGACAATTCATCAACTGTAAAACCAGAGGGGTGATTTATGGGGCTATGTGTACTTGCCCCAAGATCTATGTGGGAAAAACCATACAGGAGTTTCATCGTCGGATCTCGAAACATCTGAGTACTATTAAAACTAGATGTGACACTCCCCTAGCAAGACACATTTTGGAAGTACATAATGGTGAAATAGAGGTGCTAAAATTCTGGGGCATCTGTGTGAAAAAGCTAGGGGAAAGAAAGGGCGATCTGGATGTAGTTTTGTTGCAGGAAGAGGCAAGATGGATATACAGACTCAATACATTGAACCCTAAAGGCCTAAATGAAGGCTTTTCATTTTTAGCATTTATTTAATCTTGCCAATTCCCTATATATCATTTTTGAAGAAACATGATATAGGTGATTAAGTACGGTCAGTGGATATAGCATGGTTGAATATATGACTATAAGAGCACCAGAGTTCACATAGGGTTTTTTTTTTCCCTCTCCTCACCCATCTCCCTCCTGCCCCTCCTCTGCCTCCACATTGTCCCTCATTTTCCCTGTGTTTTGCAATGATGATAGGTATTGATCACGTGAGGCCACGGTTTCTATTTTACAAATTGGGATGTATGTATATTGTTTCTGTGCATGAGGGGGTTGTTGGCAACCGAATCATATAATATATGCACTCGCGTTATTGTGCCGAGTGAATAAAGCTGGTAGTGTGCTGTGGAATGTAACATCTATTCTGCTTAGTCCGTTCTAGGTGAGCCACGCAGAGGCAATTATATGAGAGAAATGGGACGGAGGTCCATCACAGTCAGGGCAAAGATGTCCATTCATACAGTACGCGGGCGCGGGCAGCATGGTAAGATAGGGCGCAAGCCCATTATGGAGATGGTGAACTTGTCTGAGGATTGTTGTTTATGGGAGCATGGTGGCAGCAGTAGCAGCACATATTATTAGTGTGCATGCAGGAGAGTGGAAAGGGGAGTGGGTTTTGTGGATTCTCTGATGGTTAATTGGTTAGCACCTGAATAGGGTGTGTACCTAACATGATATAAAAGGAAATGAGCTTAGACCACATGGTGAAGCCATGGTGAAGCCATGGTTAACCCCTGATGAAGCCAGTTTAGCTGGTGAAACATGTTGGGGAGGTCAGGCATGACGTTTTAAATTGTGATTTCTCACCTCTGTCTACAAGTGTCACCCGCTGCAGAGGGTGTCACAAGGGGGCCTTATTTGTTTTGTGTCCATTAGATTAGGGATGACTGCCCAAGTAGGAGGCTTGGGATCCCTTACTGGAGTTAGTAAATTGCTGTATATATAAGGCTTTCCTGTTAATAGGTGGTGTTCCACCAGACTTGATAATAGAAAAGGAGCTATTCCTTCCTTCAGAAGTAGAAAGGGTTAAATGGTGAGGTTAGAAATCAGGTTTTTAAATAGTGTGTATAGAGGTTAAGAGTTATACATAATAAAAGTTACATTTTAGTGTTTTATAGATAGAGAACTGATAGAGTTTAAGTTTGCCTATGGCAAACTATATATATATATATAGTGATCCCGCGCTGTTTAACCCTTTAGACGCCGCGGCAAACATGGCCGCAGCGTCTAAATGAATGAGAAACAGTGCCACGCACTGTTCCTCACTCCAATCGGAGCCACCACGGTGAAATCGCAGAGTTCCAATTGGTTAACATGGCAGCTGGAAGCCTTGTGAAGGCTTCTATCGCTGCCATGTTTTCTGTTTGACTACTTCCTGCCACAGGCAGGAAGTAATAAAACAGCCATCTTTGTACATCCAAATGCATTGTATTATAATGCATTAGGCTGTATAAATGATTGCGCCGCCTAGTGGTGAAGTACCCTAGGGGGACTCGAAGTTAAAGTAAAAAAAAAAAAAGGTTTTAATGTGTAAAAAAATTTTAAAAAATTAAACGTTCAAATCACCTCTCTTTTGCCCTTTTTACAAATTAAAAAAAAAGTTACACATATTTGGTATCGCTGCATCCCAAAACGAAAAATCTGAAAATATAATTCCAAACAACAAAATTGCATTTTTTTGGTCATTTCACGTCCTCTAAGAACTTGAATAAAATTGATAAAAAAAAGTCACGTATTCCAAACTGCTACCAATAAAAGGAAAACTTCAGCCTGCAAAAAATGCACTCTCACTCAAGTCCATAGGTGTTAGTACAAAAAAGTTATTGGTCGCAGAAATGGCACCACTGCGCAAATTTAAATAATTGAAAATGTTTTGATTTTTTTTTTTCGGTACCAAACATGTTTGGTGTTTCCGGAATCGTATCAACCTGTAGAATACAGAGAACACATCATTTATACCAGAGAGTGAACGTCCTAAAAAAATAAACGTAAACGTGGCGAAAGTACCGTTTTTTTTTACATTTTGTCCCGCTTTGAATTTTTTTGCAGTTTCCCAGTATATTCTATAGTACTGTGAATAACACCATTAGAAAGTACATCTTGTCCCTCAAAATAAAAGCCCTCATGTGTCTATGTAGGTGGAAAAATAAAAAAGTTATGGCTCTTGGAAAGCGAGGATGAAAAAACGAACGTGTCAACCAAAAGAAACACAAGGTCCTTAAGGGGTTAACTACAGCTCCATGCCTAGTGCAGTTGTGGAGCTCGGAGTCGCAAATCGTGCTCTGAGGCAGCATCATCTTTTGGCTTTGCTGAGGACAGAGGACTCGCACCAGTTGTCAAGGGGTTAAGAAGGGATGACTGAAAGAAAAGTTAAGATGTATACTTGTATGGGCACATTAAATAAGATAAGGGTTCTGCCAGGGACTTCACAGATAGGGAATCTCCACTTTAGGAACATGACACTCATCCCCCCACATTTTTTTGTCATCGGTTCTAACAATAACATAGTTAATCACTAAAGATAGCTTAGTTTATGCTTTGCGTAATTCCCTTTGTACTTTATATGTGGAAAGTTAACAGATTCCTATGAGAGGAATAAGGGATGGCGGTATGCAGCATTCAACTCATCATAGCAAATTTTTCCATTTGTGGCTTTGCAATGTTAACGTTCATTTTTATATGTATTCATATACTGCCACAGTGTTATGTAGCACTAGATGCTGTAGACTATCCACATAAATTGCACAGAGATTGTCATACAGCATTTGTTTACTGCTTACATTGAAATACATTTCTTAGATTTATATTGTGTGTTACATTGCTTAGAGTGACATACTTTGCCCAGGTAGTGTGAATCTGTGTCACCATAGTGGCAATTAAACTACATATAAAGTTCCATATACATTATCTTGGCCTAAACCCAAGTTACATATTGCTGTCCACCCCAGTCCAGAACCGCATTCACAATTGTACTTAAACACTGAAATCTCTTTGCTTTACTCTTAGTTTTACAGTCGAAGGAACTTCCTAGTTTTCTCCTTTTAACTTTCGAGTATATAGTCTTTATTATAAAACACGGAGCCAACTTAAAACACAGAACTTTAAAGGGGTTTTCCCACCAAGTAAAATTGATGTGGGAAGCTCGCAAATTAAATAATAAACATTTTCACCATTCATCATTATTAAAAATTCTCTACCATTTTTTTTTTTGTTTTAGCTGCTACCTTAGTGATCCATAGTGTTCAGCTCGTCTTTAGGGGATTTAACCAGTGACAAGGGCTCCTCAGTCCATGCTCAGACGTCACTTCTCCTCAGTATATTCCCTGCCTAGTAATCACACACACCCACTACTGAATGCTGTCATTCTACTCCTGTCCTCTGTACTTCTTAGTAATTAGTCAGTTTACATAAGCGTTGTTTCACCCCCAACCACCCCAAAAAAGAAGCCTCAAATAGGTATGTGCATTGGGGAAGAGAAAAAAAAACACATTTGGCTTCTACAGGGATTTGAACTTGGGACCCCTATGCTGAATAGTGGATAGGCTAACCACTCAGCTACATTGCAGCTTCTCACAGCTCCTGTATTTTAGGTAACTTGACTTTTCATAAAAAGACCTTTGTTTGACAAGAAACCTGGGAGTGAGCACACTGTTGGGAAAGGCATGGTAATGTCAAGCTTACTGGGTTACATGCTATGCAGTTCAAACAAATCATACACACCCCTTTTGAAGACACTGAAAACTGAAGAGAGGAAAGCAGGACATGAAATGCCTTCATGGTAAAACCCCTCCAGATTTACTTGTAGGAAAGCCAGACTTAGGGGGACATGTATGAAAACTGTCTTGGACTTTCATTGTTGCCCAGAGCAACCAATCAGAGTGCCCGTGTGAGGACAATGCCTGATATTATCATAAGATCGGTTTGTAGCTGTCATAAGAATTGTATGTATTATGTGTCTTCGGTATTGGTATTCAGCCATGCTTATGTCCTCAGGATACCATTTCTTCAGCTCATAGACCCCCACCATCCCCCTTTGGGAATGGAATTTGTAGTCTGTGTCCAGGGAAAATCACAAATCTCTTGGGACAATTATATTACCCCGTGTGTGTTTTTACAACCCAGTGCATATCTGATAAGCAGCATATTGATGACAATTTTATGGTTCTTAATAAATACAAACTCCAACCAGAAAACCAAGCAGACATGGCCTATGACCCCACACAACCATAAAAGATTAGCCACAAAAAGTTCATAGTTCATTGAGCTGTCAACGCAGAAGCCCAGTCCGTGATTGCCATCTAGTCAGGATAGTAAGCAACAGTCCTCATTAAACATCAAGGATCCGCCCACCTCATTATATCTTCAGCCAGTGAGTGCGACCTAATTATCCTAATTAGCTGATGGGAGGTGTGGAACCTGAGATAGAGATTTGGGCCTATAAAACACATTGCCAGTCTCAAATCGTGTGTACATAGCCTGGGGTTAAATTTCTGATTGAGCTGTGTCCCATTTTCATTCATCCATACCCCTTGGATTTGAAAGCTGACGCATTGTAAGTGTAAAGTCTTTCTAAGTTTCTCCTTTTTATTTTATAACTGTTGCTACGCATGTCATATACTTTGTTGGTGTATTTTTTTTCTATGTAAGCAATACTTTGTTGGTGTATTTTTTTTCTATGTAAGCACTGTAAATCGTTTAATATTAAATTTACAATTAATAAGATTAGTTCTTGTCGCTGTATGGTTCTATAACCTTGAAGATGTGTTTTTTTAATCCTGTAGCTGCTGGAGAGCAGTGAGGTAACCCGGTAAGTGTTTTTAAGAATTTTTTAATGAGTCCTTCCCTCTGATTTACTTTTCTTTTTGAGTATTGAAGGAAGGTGGTGGCAACGAATAACTTTGGGGTGCTGGAACTGGGGTGTGATTTATGCTTGATTTGCCATCTGAGTGAGAGGTATGCGCAAGTGGAAATAAATCAACTCCATTGCAGTGGCCCCCAGTCACGTGCTGGTGAGTGTGTACTTGACAGCCTGTTTCATTTTTTCAGAGCACTACATGAAATGAAAGGGGAACTCTGATTGGTTGCTATGGGCAACAAAGAAAGTCTTAGACAAAGATAGTTTTCATACATGTGGCCCTTAGTCTCCAGGTTGAAACAAAGGCAGTACTCTGCAACACTTTTCCATCTGGGATTTATAACAGGACATGGCTTGTAAAGGAAATTGTCAGGTATCTTAGCCAGATGTAGGGAAAGTTACATACACTAGAATTAACTGATGGCACTATCTTTGGAAAGCAAACAACATAGACCACCAATACCTTCAGTCAAGGGTAGAAAAACTAAAACATAACTTTTACTAAATACCACATATGATAAAAAGGAATGCAAAACTAGCACACTCTGAGAAGTCCCTATTTACTACTCCCTACTCGTGCTGAGATACAAAAAACGGGGTAACCGCCCTAACCTATAGAATCCCTGCAAATCCCTAGAAACATACCACACACAACAAAAACACCAACAAATTATACACAGTGGATAACGTGTGATAGATTTCCACTCCCAAACTTATAAACAATGCAAACAGACAAAAGATCAAAATCCCCATACATCTATTCCAACGCGTTTCCCCCACAGATAGCGTGGGTTCATCAGGGGATAGTACCACAAAAATGACTGATATCGCCAGATGCCTAAGATAAATAGAAAAGGCAATGCTCACGTCCCTTTCGATATCGAGCGATAAGCGGCAGGTCCAGGTACATAGGGATGGATCCCGCTGAGGCGCCAGTAAGCTGTCCAGGGAAACAGATGCACTATGGAGCAATAGAAAGGCTGCTATTTAAGCAATGAAGCGTCCGGACAACGCCGGAAACACGTCCCCCCGTGGAAACCGGAAGTGTTCACATTAAATAAAGAGCGTAAATTCAAAACGCGACTCGCAAAAAACTAAGTGCGGGCGCATGCGCAGTTAGATGGTTATCACTGATCCAGATAGACAGGCTCGCGCCTGCGCAGAAACTACTGCACTTACACATAGGATACCGAACATCGCAGTGTGTAGGCGTCCAGGAGATAAGGAGCACCAATACAGCATGCGCAGTTGGATAGCTGTCGCTAGTCTAGGTAGACAGACTTGCACTTGCGCAGGAGCTACTGCGCTTACACATATGATGCTAAACATCATAGCGTATAGGGGTCCAGGAGACAGCGAGCACCGATACAATTTAACATCCTGCGCTCTAAAATATGGGACCACTCGCGTCGGCAGAATATATCCTGTGCTCTTGAATATACAACCATATGCACCAATGTTAGATCCATAATTGGTATAGTGCATGCCACATTCCAAATATGCACAGAGCAGCCAAGTACAAAGGAACAATAGAAGGAGCTTTACTCACAGATATAATTTAATTAGCAACAGGTAGTAGAAACATATTATGAAACCAAAATGGCAAGATATAATGAAGGATATTTGTCTACATTAACAAGTAATATTAAATGATACTCTTAAATAACAATAGATGATAAACAACTGCCGGGGATCAGATAAACGATGTAAAAGAAAGAGACTCATTTAAATCCAAAAGGCTGAACGGTTTTTTAACGAAAAATCCAATTAGCTTCCTCTGCAAAATCTTTCTTTCATAGTCTCCCTTACATGGTGAAGGATGGACAACCTCAACAACTGAAAAAGAAATTGCTTGTGGATTGTCACGATGTCTCAAATTCATATGTCTAGCGAGGGGGGTATCACGGTTATGTTTAACATCCCCAACATGCTCAAGGATTCTACGCCTCACTTCCCAGATGGTTTTGCCAACATACATCAGTGGGCAGGGACATGTGGCTTGGTAAATTACCCCCTAGTCTTACAGTTGGCATAATTAAGTAGTTTAAAGGATTTTCCCGATACAAGGTTGGTGACACATTTAGAGACGTGAATATATTGACAGGCCCTACAACTTCCACATTTAAACATACCTGTGATACTAGGGCGAAGCCACATCGTGGTTGGTGTAGGTGGAACATAATGGCTACGAACCAATGAGTCGCCAATGTTTTTCCCCCTTCTATAGGTAATACTGGGGTATATATCAACAAAATCTTTCAGTAAAGGGTCCTGTGATAGAATCGGCCAGAAATAGGAGATGATATCCCTAACCCTTTGTGCGGCACAATCAAATGTTCCTACTATCCTAACCAAGTTAGAAGCTTCTGGCTTATTCTTTTTGGATAATAGGGATGCTCGATCAGCCGAACGAGCAAAGCAATAAGCTTCTGACAATATGTGTTGAGGATAACCCCGTTCAATAAACCTTGTCCTCAAATGGCTGGCTTCCCGTTTAAAAGAGGACAGTGATGAGCAATCTCTCCGGACCCGGATATACTGCCCCTTTGGTATTCCCCGATGTAGTGGGAGGGGATGGTGACTGTCCCAACGTAACAGGCTATTCCCCACTGTCGGCTTACGATACAGCGAAGTCTCTAGGGCACCATTAGGTCCTTTTAAGATCTTCACGTCCAGAAATACCAATTCAGACTCATGTATCACCGAGGTAAACCCTAAGCCAATCTGATTAATATTGAGTTGATCAACAAATTTTTGAAAAAGAATGTCATAACCTGTCCACAGAATTAAAATGTCTTCGATATACCTCCCCCAAAAAGGGATATAATCCTGAAATTCACAAAAGTGTTCAGAAAATACTATGGTCCGTTCCCACCAGCCCAGGAGGAGATTAGCGTAAGAGGGAGCACAAGGGCTCCCCATAGCTGTCCCCCTGAGCTGGTGGTAACAACGACCATTAAATAACAAAAAAATTGTGAGTTACTACGTACTCCAATAGTCTTACTACAAGACTGCTCGGCTAGACTAGGAACTCCCATTGAACAAACTGGAGAGTAACTGTGCAAGGGCGGCCAGCTCTCCAGCTTGCACTGTGAGCTTCGATTATATTTTTTGTTCAAGGTAGAACCCCTTTAAGGCAGAAATAGGGTACATCTGGGTACTTTAAAAGGGGCGTTGCTCCAGTTTGGCATACAGGAGATTTTGTTACAGACTATTTAAAACCCAACAGACTTGCCTTAACTGTGACTTTAGATTAGGAATGTCACACAGAAAGACCAATATAAAGACATAGAGCAGATCAAAGAAGATATTGCTAACAAATTCTTGGAAGACTGGCCAATACAATACTGGTGCAAGATACTCAAAATGACCATCATGAGTATTAAATGCAATTCTGCACTTGTCCTCTTCATTTATCTATATTAAATTACAGTTCCCTTTGAGATCCAGCTTGGTAAAGAATTTGGCCCAATAGATTGTATTTAACAGATCCAAAATTAAGAGCAGAGGATACCCGTTATTCACTTTTTTTGTTTAGACCCCTTTAGTCTATGCAGGGCCACAGTGAGCCATTATTTCTCTCGACAACACAGCACAAAAAAAAAAAAAATCCCTCTAAAATGTAACTTAATTCCACAAAATTGTAAAACACTAGATCCGATGTGCAACATATATACATATCTTGGGATATTAGACAAATGCACAAGGGTGTATAGAAAGATCCTAATTCTAGCCCTATAAATCTGGACCTCCTACTTTCCCATAGCAGAGCCCCGCCCCAAAAAGGGCGATACCGCAGATGTCTCTCCGCTACAAAATCTCTATTTCTCAACCCTATGCTCTGGATAATCAATATAGGGGAGATAAATAAAATGTGAAAACAATAAATAAACGATATCAGGATCTCAAATTATCCACACACAGAAGCACACATACACAAATATATGCACCTTACCACCTCTATAGAAAACACGTCCCCAGACGCAGCGTTTCGTCCTAATCTCAGGGACTTTTCAATGGGGTCACAGAATGTTTCCAAAAAAGCATAACATACTGATATATTAAACAGCAGACACCGGGTGATGAAATAAATACATAGTACCTAATACCAAGCGTCCCTCCGGCTAGTGTGCCTTTCAGGGATTACTGACATGGATATCCTCTGACCTTAAATCTTTCTTTTAGTTCCCTCGCTTGTTATTTAAATGTCCTCACATCGGAACAATTTCTCCTGAGGCGGAGATACAGCCCCCGAGAAATCCCCTTTACCAGGGGCCACAGGAGAAATTGTTCTGATGTGAGGACATTTAAAGAACAAGCGAGGGATCTAAAAGAAAGATTTAAGGTTAGAGGATATCCATGTCAACCTCTAAAAGAGGCTTATAAAAAAGCGATGAATGAAGATCGAATCAATCTCCTGGTTCCAAAAGGGAATAAAGCAGAATCCATAGAAACTGAAAGGATTAACTTAAGGATCATTGGAGAATACAACTCCAGTGCTCATCAGGTACAGGAAATCATCAAGAAATATTGGAGAATCCTTTTACAAGATGAGGATCTGAGGGTTTTACTACCTGCTAACCCCCAAAATAACTTATCATAAAGGGCGGAGTCTTAGAGACCGTCTTGTAAGGAGTCATTTTTTATTTTTTTTTCCAGAACTTTCTATTATTTATACAGAATGTTTAGATCCTTGAAGGGTACATCATCACACAGATTCTGTGTCCCATGGCCTTGGAGGGCAGTTTAGAGCGGAACTTTGCACGTACCATGCCGCTGTTACCATGAGGTCTGGTCACCTTTCCCCAGATCACACGAGTTTTATTGGGTTTACCTCCTGGAGTTGCCGTGAGGTTTTTTGCTTTGTACACATAGGCGCATCTCTTGCCCAAGTAGAAATCGGTCTCATTTCTAGCATAGACCCCGTCAATCTTCAGGAGGGCTGTGTGCACCCTCTGGTTTCGGAGGCCTCTCTTGTAGCCAGCAAAAGTTGCTTTGCACCACAATCTGCCCAACATTTTCAGTTGTCAGTATCCAGATGCTGGCTGGACCGCACCGGAATCCAAGATGGAGGAAAAGGAAGAGTAGTTGTAAGGAGTCATTTTTGTGCATCCCCTCAGAGGGAGTCCTGGCTCAGCAGGCAACCCAATGGCTGCTTTAAATGTGGCAGATGAAAGTTTTGTGAGTATGTCGTGAACTGCAAACAATTTGGAAATGGAAAAGATAACTTACAATATATGATTAGAGGATTTATCAATTGTATATCTGTTGGTGTGATTTACCTGGCCACCTGCCCCTGTGGACTCAACTATGTAGGGTAGACAAAACGTGAGTTTAGGAGAAGGATAGGTGAGCACATAGAGGATATAAAGAGAGGAATGGATACACCTATTGGCAGACATTTTTGGGAAAAACATGAAGGGAAGAGTGAATCCCTGAAGTTTAGAGGGATTGACATTGTCCAACCCCCAATACGAGGCGGGGACTGGAATAAACGCAATGGATTTACAGACTAGATTGTGTTTATCCTCGGGGCCTGAATGAGTCACTGTCTTTGCGTGTTTTTTATAAAATAGATAAATTTCCTTCTGTGTTTTCTTTGACATGGCGACTCTGGTTTCTTTTAATTTTTATCTAATAAATCAGCCTATGAGCATGTGGTTTCCTGGGTATTTACCCATATAATCCATCACTCTCCTTGGGTATATCAGTGTAGATCTCCTCTTGCGGTAGAATAGGATAAATCGCCTTATTAGGTTTAATGGTAGATTTATCTGTTTGGGCTTACACACTACTGGATATTTGTGGCAATGTGAAGACTCCTTTGTAATCCATGTGTAGGTGCGAAATAATGGAGTGTATAATGAATAAAATGCTGGACAAGTACACCTATAATTTCTTGTCTATGCGGCAATAACAGAGCGCCATTTAATGTGTGTGGTACAGTAAATGGCAATACCAACGATGGTGTAGTAATGTGCTTATAGATTTGATCGGCATGTATTGCTTATGAGCTTGCGCTGGCGTGTGGTACATCTTTAAAGATGCAGCGCATGCGAAGTAAGGAAGCATAGCCGATAGACGCCATCATTGAATGTCCGCGCACGCGCATTGTGAAATACAAGGCGCCGTGAACTATGTGTTCAGGTGCTTTACTTATAGTACGTATGAAGAGTTCTTTATCTTTCTATATGAGAGGGCAGATTTTGAAAAAGGTGGAGCTAACAGGCTCTATAATTAGCCCTGAAACACTCAGTCACGGCATGAAACATCAGAACTATACCATCACTTTGGAAGTTCCCATCACAGGGAGTCAAACTAGCTCCCCGCAGAAGTAATCCCTGAAAGGCACACTAGCCGGAGGGACGCTTGGTATTAGGTACTATGTATTTATTTCATTACCCGGTGTCTGCTATTTAATATATCAGTATGTTATGCTTTTTGGGAAACATTCTGTGACCCCATTGAAAAGTTCCTGAGACGAAACGCTGCGTCTGGGTACGTTTTTTCTATAGAGGTGGTAAGGTGCATATACACTCACCGGCCACTTTATTAGGTACACCTGTCCAACTGCTCGTTAACACTTAATTTCTAATCAGCCAATCACATGGCGGCAACTCAGTGCATTTAGGCATGTAGACATGGTCAAGACAATCTCCTGCAGTTCAAACCGAGCATCAGTATGGGGAAGAAAGGTGATTTGAGTGCCTTTGAACGTGGCATGGTTGTTGGTGCCAGAAGGGCTGGTCTGAGTATTTCAGAAACTGCTGATCTCCTGGGATTTTCACGCACAACCATCTCTAGGGTTTACAGAGAATGGTCCGAAAAAGAAAAAACATCCAGTGAACGGCAGTCCTGTGGGCGGAAATGCCTTGTTGATGCCAGAGGTCAAAGGAGAATGGGCAGACTGGTTTGAGCTGATAGAAAGGCAACAGTGAGTCCGAGACAGGGACTTTAAAATTTCACTCTATGCAGACTACATACTTCTGACTCTAACCAATTTGCACACTACTATCCCCAATCTACAATCTCTCCTAAACTACTTCGGGCTCCTATCGGGCTATAAAGTCAACCCAACTAAAACCGAGGCGCTGCCTTTAAATATCCCGGCTACTCAGCTGGAACTGTACAGATCGAACTTCGGCTATAACTGGAAACAGAGATCTCTGAGGTATTTGGGGATCAACTTGACACCAACATACGCCGCACTGTTTTCAAGCAACTACCCAGATAAATTCCTGGAAGTACACCGGTTACTAAGTAGATGGCACGCCCTACCAATCTCGCTCTTAGGCAGAATAGCAGCAATTAAAATGATGGCTCTCCCAAAACTGATGTACCTATTCGAGACGCTACCAGTCCCGATATCCAGCAAAGATCTAAAAGTCCTGCAAGCTGCCTTCATGCGATTTATATGGGCCCAAGGTAGGCACCGTATTCCTAAATCGGTCCTACTAGCTCCCAAGACTCAAGGGGGTCTCTCGGTGCCTGACATACAAAAGTACTACTGGGCAGCGCAGCTGCGACGTATCCCAGCCTGGTCGTCGCTGTTCGCGTACGCCAGGTGGATGGAACTGGAGAAGCTGTGGCTGGCCCCGATTCATCCCAACTCGCTCCTGTGGTCTACGACTCATAACCGAGTTGACGTGCCACTGTTGGGTCCTATGGCTCTGACGTGGAAGGTGTGGAAACACTGTCATAATAAATTCAACCTTAATTCACGATATTCACCTATGACGTCGTTTCTTTTCCAACCACGGTTACCGGACAGCCTCCAAGGTACCCACGTGAAGCCATGGTTCAACAGTCAGGTATTCAGGCTGGCGGACATTGTAGATTACAGGACCCGAGAGATCCTACCCTTTGAAGCCCTTAGAGAAAGATATAAGCTGCCGCCCCAAACTTACTACA
Organism: Phyllomedusa bahiana; assembly: GCA_025379985.1. Taxonomy (NCBI): domain Eukaryota; kingdom Metazoa; phylum Chordata; class Amphibia; order Anura; family Hylidae; genus Phyllomedusa; species Phyllomedusa bahiana. The sequence goes on from JAODAL010002835.1 coordinate 85,553, forward strand.
CTTATTTACAGATTAGACATTTTCTACATAGATCTATGTCCACCTCGTCGGTATCGTGCCCCACAAGCTTCGAGAAACTATGCCGAGCAAATTCCTCTACAGCCGGGCTGATTTCCTCAATATACAAAATGCTGGTGTCCCCTGATTCGGCTCAAACGCCCAACCATTCGTATATGAGAAAATGGGAAGAATACCTAGGGACGCCCATCCTCCCAGAAACATGGCAAATTATCTGGACCCAGGCAGCCAGGTCTTCCTCCTGTGTCTCCTACAAGGAAAACCAATATAAACTGTTGATGCACTGGTACCACACCCCTGTGCTCCTACATACTTTCTACCCTAATGTCTCTGACCTTTGCTGGAGATGTGGAGGGACACGAGGAACCCTGACTCATATATTTTGGGATTGCCCTAGAATAAAACCCCTGTGGAAAACAGTCCGGCGTTTGACCCGTGCCATCCTAGGAATCAACATTCCCTTAACTCCCAAAACTTATCTACTGAATATCTTTCCTAGTGACATGACCCGGCCCCACTCACGTCTCCTCCTACACATGATAACAGCCGCCAAGTGCCTTATAAGTAAGCACTGGAAATGCCAAGAACCCCCTTCAAAAGATCAGTTGATCAGCCGAGTGAAAGATATTCGTGAAATGGAATACCTCACGGCCCTCCTAGACAACAGGCTTGATAAATTTGATAAAATCTGGAAACCCTGGGATTATTATATAACCTCCACCCACCCTTGACGGAGGCTCGGTAACGAGGGCTCTGAACAGGTGCTCCTCCCCTCGATTGTCCGTACCCAAAATTCTATTTTTCGGACCGAGAAGGGACGGTCTGGATGCGGTTTGCTTTTTTCTCCGGCAGACCACTTACTAGGTACCCAACACAATAAATCATGTAGGCTCATAGACCTCAAAACAGTTCTCCTCCTCCTTCTGTACCTAGTCTTTTGTCTCCCCCTGTCCTTGTTTGTTCTTTGTGTTCAATGTCAGGTTTTTCTGTATGTCCCCGTTATTCTAACTAGCTTACGATTCGAGGTGGATCAGAGGCAGTGAGTTAACTCTTCCATAGATTCCACCGGGTTTATTCCTGTCTCCCCGAACATAAATGCAGAACCTACTTAGCAAAGCAGTGACACTTTGCTAGGTCTTTCTACTTCAAAGGATTCTCTATGTCGGGACTGTTTGTCTTTGCTGTTTATTTGACCTCTATACATGATGTTTGATATTGTAATAATTGTTTTATATGATGAAAACTTTAATAAAACACACAGTTATAAAAATAAAAAGGAAGGCAACAGTGACTCAAATAGCCACCCGTTACAACCAAGGTAGGCAGAAGAGCATCTCTGAACGCACAGTACGGCGAACTTTTGGGCAGATGGGCTACAGTAGCAGAAGACCACACCGGTCCAAACTCCTTTTCACTAAGAACAGGAAACTGAGGCTCCAATTTGCCCAAGCTCATCGAAAATGGACAGTAGAAGATTGGAAAAAACTTTGCCTGGTCTGATGAGTTCTCGATTTCTGCTGCGACATTCGGATGGTAGGGTCAGAATTTGGCGTCACAAAAATGAAAGCATGGATCCATCCTGCCTTGTATCAACGGTTCAGGCTGGTGGTGGTGGTGTCATGGTGTGGGGAATATTTTCTTTAAACTCTTTGGGCCCCTTGGTACCAATTGAGCATCGTTGCAACACCTTGTGGAATCTATGCCACGAAGAATTGAGGCAGTTCTGAAGGCAAAAGGGGGTCCAACCCGTTACTAGCATGGTGTACCTAATAAAGTGGCCGGTGAGTGTATTTGTGTATGTGTACATCTTAGTGTGGATAATTTGAGATCCTGATATCATGTATTTATTTATTGTCTTCACATCGTATATGTCTCCCGTACATTGATTATCAACATCGTAGAGTTGAGAAATAGGGATTTTGTAGCGGAGACATCTTTTTGAGCGGGGTCTTTTGGGGCAGGGTCTCTGCTAAGGGAAAGTAGGAGGTCCAGATTTATAGGGATAGAATTAGGATCTTTCTATACACCCTTTGTGCATTTCTCTAATGTCCCAAGATATGTATATAGGTTGCACGTCGGATTTAGTGTTTTAAATTTTGTGGAATTAAAAGTGCTTTTGCTTCTGAAGAAGAGTTTGCAGCACAGCAAAACAGCAGTGTTGGTAAGGTTTAAAGCTGAGCATTTTGAGCGAGTGAACGAGTCTTGCGAGTGTTTTCTTTAAAGTGTGGAGACTTGAGATTGAGAGACTTTAGATTTGGAGAGTTTAGAGGGGACAGAAATTGTATTACTTATTATTATAATTTGTATTCATATATTTTTTTTGGTAACATCCCCATGAGTTTCCATGTTTGACAATGCTGTCCAGTGCACAACCTGTGCAATGTATGCCATCCTTGAGCAACAGTTCGAGGGGGCATACTTGCTGTGCAAGATGTGTTTCACACTGCACATTTAAAAAGCCCGGATCCTGGATCTAAATGAGCAAGTGGGGACACTGAATCCATTGCCAACTTGGAAGCGAGCCGACTGCCCACTGAGCAATCACTCGCAGGTGTTTCATACTGGGGAGGGTGGTAGCATGGAGGGGCAGGAACATAAGGCAGCTAGATGGGTAACAGTAAGAAAGAAGGGTAAGGGAAGAGTGTCAGTGAGGCTAGTCCTAAACTGGTAAACCCCAACAAATTTGCAAGATTGGCGGATGAGGGGGAAGTCGGTTCAGAAATAGCATTGCTGCAGCAAGACACTACCCCTGTCTGCTCCAGTAAGATGGGGAAAAGGATGCAGGTCAGGCTAGACAGTGCTAGTAGTTTGGGGACTCCATAGTTTAAGGGGGACAACAGGGCAAATCTCCCACAAAGACCGGGATCGTCGAACAGTGTGTTGTTTACCTGGGGCCCGGTTCGACATATCGCGGATCGGGTTGACAGATTTCTGGTGGGGCTGGTGAAATCCAGCTGTCATGGTCCACATTGGCCCCCAATGACAAAGTTAGGGGGTAGGTGGAGTGTCCTTAAAAACGGTTTCAGTGACTTAGGCCAAAAGCTCAGGGCAAGGACCTCCAAGGGAATATTTTCAGAAATAATTACCTGTTCCACACGAGCCACACCAGAGAGGGAGCGGGGGATTAGGAAGTGAATAAGTGGCTCAAAAATTTTGGTGTAGGAAAAGATGGATTTGGGGTTTTTGGAGAACTGGGCTGACTTCTGTATGGCTACAGACTCTATGCTAGGGATGGGCTGCAACCTAAATGGGGGGGTGCAGCTGTATTGAGGGACAAAATGGCCAGGAAGTTGGAGGAATATTTAAACTAGGGACTGGGGGGAGGGTAACTACACATATAGCATGCAAGATGGTTGTAACGGACGCCCCTGCGACCACTGTCCCGGGCTGCAGGCGCGTCCGTGCCCCCGCCCCCAAAGCGGAGCCCCTTTCCCGCACGTGGGGTTTGGGGGGTTTTCCGCCCGTGTGGGCTAACCCCTCCCAGCTTTCCACTTAACCCAGCCACGCTCCTGTCTGTTCCGGCTTCAGTTTCCCCGGTGTAGCTCCGCCCCTAGGGGTCCCCGGCCCCGGCTTTTTTGGAGTTTAAAAAGGGGGCAGTGCACCGGTAATTGGTTATTGCCGGGCACTGCCCCTTTTTAAGCCCGGGCCCTTTTCCCTGCCAGCCCCTTTCCCGGATCCTTGGTGAAAATTCCCAGGGTAAAAGTGTTCCAGAGCGTTCCTGTCTTCCCTTTTTTTTTCCCCCTTGTAACCGACCCCTTTTGCTTTTTTTTACCGCCCTACAAACCTTTGCCCCCCGGGCCCCGGGACCTCCGTCTTGTTACCGTTTTACGATCCAAGCCCCCTGTCCCGGGACCCCCGGGTCTGTCCACGCCCCAAAACCCTTTGCCTCCCGGTTCCCTTGTCCCTTTTTGAAACCCTGGCCCCCACGCAGGAAAAGCCCCGCCAGGGGTTTAGTGCCGGGTTTGGGACCCCACCCGCAGCAAGGGAAACCATCCCGCTTTGCGGCGGGTTTTGGGGGAATACCGGGACCCACTTAGGACTCCACTCCCTGGTGGGGGTTTTTACCCCAATCCCCTCCCGGTTTGGCCCCAGTGGATACACTCCAGCCGAAAACAGTGGGAAATTCCGGCCATGGATCCGCCAAGGGGCCGTTACCCACCCTGGGGGGCCCTTTGTTGCCAGCCTGTCTCAGCAACTCGGTCAAACAGGCGCAGAAAACTCCCCCAAGCTTTCCACCATTTTTGCGAAAACCCCGGCCACCTTTTCCAGCGGGCAGCACCCTTCCCCCAGCTCTTCCCGGTTGTTCCTGCCTTACGGTTCGGTGGCCCCCAAAGGGGGCCAAGCTTCGCCTTTTTCGCTCCGCCCAAGTTTTGACGGGGCCCCGAGACCCTGCAGGGGGTTCATCCCCCAATGCCTATGCACGTGGAGTTTGATGACTGCCCCGGGTTCCTTTTTTCCCCCGAACGTCCCAAAGGTGGTTTTTCGTGTTTCACCCCCCTCCTTTCCGGGAAGGGCCCCTTTGGCCCAGGGGTACCCCCTTTTTTGGGGGAAAAGAGAGGATCCGGGGAGGCGGTTTCTACAAGTCTTTTTTCAGCGATTTCCCGAAAAGTTTTCCCGAGGAACCGCCCTTTTGCATCCTCTGCGGGACTGCCCTCCTAAACCTACGCCGGGGGGGACCGGTTTGTAGGGATCGGGGGACATTTTCCGCCCCCTGGCCCGGAATCTCAAGGGAACGGACCGGGACTGTGTGTTTCCCTTTTAAAGAAAAGGGCTTAGCCCCCGGTTTAAAAGGACTTTCTTGGCCGTAGAGACCTCCCGTCTTCCCTCAGTGACCTGATTCGGTTAGCGACCGCATCGAAATACGCTTTTTTAAAAGGGAGGAGGACCCTTCAGCCAAGGAGCATAAGTCGCCCCAAGCCTGGGGGAAAATTTTCCAAAATTGGAAATCTTTTGGGGGAGGGCATTCCCAAGTGCAACCCCCTTTCCGCTCCAGGGCCTTTGTTGCCTTTTTTGGGAGGTTTTGTAGGGGTTTTTGGGTAATCACGTTCCAATTTCCCCGGCTTTTTCTGGATTCCGGTTCCCCCCGGGAAACTTCAAAACACCAGCTCTGTGAAGCCAAATATCGGTTTTTCCGGGGTTTAAGCTGGAGAAAACCGTTGTCTTTCTTCCGTAAACGGGGAGTTGCTTAGCGCCCACCATCAGTTCGGTCACCAAGAACTGCCCCTCCGTGTGGGGGGCTGCAAAAAGAAGAATTTCCCCTTCTAAAAGCTAAACTCGCTCCTGTCGGCGTTTCCTCCTGGGGAATTTCCCATTGCTAGGGTCCACTCTCCTACCCTGGATGGTTACTGGAGGGTGATTCGTTGGGGTCCCCCAAACTGGCCCGGGGGGACGTTGTTTGGTTGGCCCCTTCGCCCGGTTTTCCCCTTTTTCTCGTGCAACCCCCTTCCAAGGGAGAAATTCCCCGGGCCCTGCCGCCCGAATATTTGGGGGAAGCCTGGGGTTTCTTCTTTGAGGGGGAAAGTTTGAGATTTCTTCCTCCGCGCGCCCTTTATGATTCCCCCAATTTTCGACTTATCCCGGGGGTACCAGCCCCCTCGACCCCCCGGTCTACCCTCTGTCGTTTCCCGGGGATAAAAGCCAATTGGCCCGAGTACATCCGGGGAAGAATTAGGAGGGGGTTAACCCGGGGAAAATTTCCTCTTTCACCCGCAGGTGCGGGGTTCTTTTTTGTAAAGAAGAAGGAGGGTCCCTTTTTAGGGCCCCCGGAAATAGACTACGGGGGGTTTGAACAAGATCACGGTGAAGAACCCCGGTACCCAAAGCGTTGGGGTCACGGAACTTTTTGACCCCCATGCAGGGCGCCAAGGAAACTTCTTAAGTTGGATTTTGAGGGGGCCCCACAAATTGGTCGAATCCCCAAGGGGGGTTTTGGGGGAAGACGGCCCCCTTCCCCCCCAAACCCCCAAGGGAAGGGGGGGGAAACCTTTTTGGGACCTGGTGGTGCCCTTCCGGGGCTTTTGCAAAGCTTTTCCCCTGTCTTTTCAGGAGCTCCCTGAATGAATCTTAAGGGGGCCCCCTCCCCACCTGCGTTGGGTGGGTCTACCTTGATGACATCCTGGTGTTCTTCCTGAAACCCCGGGCCCAACCCCAGCCATGTTCGCCACGGTTTCTAAAAACGTTTTCTGGGGGAAAACCACCTTTCGCCAAAACTTTGGGGGAAATGCCTCTTCCCTCCGAGGCCTCCCGTTTTTGGGGTACGTAAACTCTGATAAAAGGGCCCACGGATGGAACAGCGAAACTTTTTCGGCGGTGTTGCAGTGGCCACGCCCCGTCGGTTGCGGGCAATTTCCCGCGTTTTTTGGGTTTTTGCAACTACTATCGCCCCGGGTTTATCCCTCATTCCCCCCGCTGGTGGCCCCGTTGTAAAGGGGCCCCACCCCAAAAAAACAAAACCCAAAAAACCAGCAGCTGGCCAAGGCGAAGGGGGGGAGGGTTTTCTAAGCTCAAGTCCGCCTTCGTTACGGCTTCAATCCTGGCCCTTTCCCGGGTTCCACAAGCCCTTCCACTGGAGGTGGATGGGGGGCCCCGTCTGTAGGGGTGGAGCAGTTTTTTTACGCAAAAAGGGCCCCCGGGTTTAAAACTGTAACGTGCGGCCTTTTTTCCCCCCAAGACATTTTTCGTCGGTTGAGAGGGGAAAATACTCGATTGGCGACCCGGGGACTAAAAGGGGGCCAAAACCCCTTAAAATTTCCTTGGAAGGTTTGGGTTTTTGTGGAGGGTGCCCCCTTTTCCCATCCCTATCTACTCGGACCATAAAAAACCTCCCAAAATCTTCAGACGGGGTCAGCGATTAACCCACGCCCGGGCCCGGTGGTCGCTCTTCTTTTTCCCGGTTTTGGGCTTTCAAATCCCCTTCAGGGGAAGGGTGAGAAGAATGTTTAGAGCTGCGGGCCCTTTTCCGTGCCCCCGGGCGTGGTGGGGGGAAGATAAAATTCTCCGAACACATAAAACCTTTCCCGGCGCCTTAAACTCGGCAGCCCGGTGGATTTTCCCGGGAAGGGTTTCCCCCTGGAAAAGGGCTTATGTGGGTTTTCCCGCTCTCCGCAGAAGTATTCTAAAATGGGGGGCATTGTCATTGGTTTGGGAGGTTCCCCACCCCGGAGGGGGCCCAAGACCTTCTGTTTTTTATCCCGGGGTTTTACTGGTGGCACCCGAACTGGAAAAAGGGTGTTAAGGACTTAAATTTTGTCTTGTGGGCTTCCCCGTGCCCCCAACAAAACGCCCCCTTCCCCAAAAACCCGGGAGGCCCCCCACTTCAGCCCCCTCCCCATTTTCCCAAGAAAACCTTGTTGGGGGTTTTTCAAAAAAAAAAAAATTTTCCATGGAATTCATTACTGACCTCCCTTTTGTCGGGCTGGGAAACACCGTTATTTGGGTAATAACAGAACCCATTTTCCAAGAGGGGGGCACTTTTTTTTTCCCTTGGGGGTGCTACCTTCGCCATTTCGTCTGGCCGCCCAAAATAATTTGGGGGGAAAATTTTCTGCCGTGGGCGGAGTTTTTCCCAAAAACCCCTTGAGTTTGGGGTCCCCGGGGTCCTCCCCCCTTTCCCCCAACCCCCCCGGGGTATGGTCGCCCTCCCCGCCCACCTCTTCCCCCCCTGACAACCTCCCCGGAGGGGCCCCTTAGCGGGCGCCCTGGTCCAAAATTTTTAAGGCCATTTTTGGTTCCCGACCCCTCAAATCGCCTTTTCCCCTGGGTTCCCCAGCGCATGAAGAATTTAAGCGGACAGAGAAGAATTCCCCCCCCCAGTCTTCTCCCCAGGGGGAAAAGGGGGTGGCTCTGTTCCGTTATGTGCTGCTTTTAAAGATGCCCTCTCACAAACCGGTTTTGGGGCCCCTTTTTAAGGTCATCGGCCGCATCAACCCGGTGTCTTTTCTAATCCGGTCCCTCCTGCGATAAGGAATTCCCAAACTCATTTCATGTGTCCCTGTTGAAGCCCTGGTCCCCTTAAAACGCTTCTCCCAGAAGGTTGTTCCCCCCTCCCTTGTGGCAGATTTCGCCCGATGGCTTTGAGGTCAAGGACGATTCTGGGATGAGAAAAAACTAGGTGGAAAAAAGTTTTTTTTCTGGTGGATGGGGGGGGACTTCGGGCCCCCAAGAGTGGTCTTGGGGGCCGGGGGGGAGAATTTTCTGAACCGCAGGCCATCTAAAAGGTTCCTTCAATTTAGGGAAAAGAGGGGGCCCCAGGAGGGGGGGCACTTTTTAACGGTCGCCCCTGGACCCCCCTGTCCGGGTGAAAGGCCCCGGCCTGCCCCCCCTCCCGCCCCGGGGCCCTGGCCCGCACGTCGGGTTCGGGGTTTCCCCCCCGTGTCGCGGGCCCTGCCAGGTAACTTCCACACCAAAACCCCGTCCCGGGTCTGGCGGCTTCAGGGTTTCCCCGGGGTGTAGCTCCGCCCTGGGGGTGGCCCCCGGCCCCGGGTCTCTGAGTTTAATGGGGGGGGGAAATTTCAAAGGTTTAAATTTGGTTTTTGCCGGGGGACTGCTCCCTTTTTAAATCCCGGCCCCTTTTTGCGGCCCCCTTGGCCCGGGTCCCTTTTGGGGTATATTCCTTTGGGGAAAGTGTTCCAGAAACCCTTTTTCCCGTCTTGCCCTTTCCCCTTTTACCGATTTCCTTTTTTCGTTTAAAACCCTCTCGAAAACCTTTTGGGCCCGCCCCCCAAAACCCCCCGTCTTGTCTTCCCTCTAAAGAACCAGAGCCGCCCGTACCCGACCTCCTGGGTTTTCCACGACCCGAAACTGCCCGCCGTTTCCCGTTAACCCCCTTTAACCCCCGGGCCCCCACTGAAGGGAAAACCCCGCCGTTGGGAGTGACCTGGTGGCTCCCCCCGCAGCAAGCCCTCCCCCCTTTGCTGGGCGGGCTCTGTGAATACGGACCCACATTAGACCCACTCCCTGGTGAAGGCATACGCATCCTGCACACAGCGGTGGTTCCCATTGAGAATTCCACTCAGAGCCGAAACAATAGTGAACGATAAGACAGGCTGAAAATTTCTCGAACACAACTGGGAGGTGGAGTGGGGGATGGGAGGTGTTAGGCGCATAGCATAAAAAAGATAGAGAAGAGGAATAAAAAAGAAAAATCTAATTAAATTGCATGCTGACCAATGCCAAGAGTCCTACCACAAAAATGAATGAACTAGAAGCTATTTAATAAGCAGAAGAAACAATATGACATAGTGGGCGATAACAGAGACATGGCTGGGAGCGAGTAGCTACGAACTGGGCTGGTAACTTCAGGGTACAGTACTATTTATAGAAAAGGATCGTAAAGACCGGAAGGGGGAGTTGTTAGTCTGTCTCTGTAAAATCCTGTCTAGAAGCCAACACTCGGGAAGATATAGGTAACAGGTAAAAGCAACATGTTCTGGAATCATTATGCATGTAGAATTATACATGGGTAAACCATAACAATATAAGTACCTAAAACGTATCTCCGCTATAGAGCCCGCCAAATATAACAGAACCCATGAGGAAGATGTACGTCCTCAGGCAAATTAGATGAGGCGGGCTAAATCAGAATTAGGTTATATTATGGGCGACGTAATAACTATCCAGACATCAATCGGAATCTGAAGCTTAGTAGCTCGTTCATAAAGGAAACAGGTTTTTCGTCATAACTAATGATAAATTACCTTCTGCCAAATGGTGCAGGAACCGATTTAACTAGAGGAAAGGCCCTTCTAGACCTAATATTAACTAAATAGACCCAGAGCAGAGGTAACAAAGGATTCAGGTTGATGGCACCTAAGTTAATAGTGACCATAATATATATAAAGGATTTCCGTTTATCCTTCAATATAGTTTATTTGTCCAAGGAGACCACAAAACACTGAATTCTTTAAGAGGCTAAATCTTTAATTCTGCTTAAGGAGGACCCTAGAACCGTATTGACTGGGACAATGTGTTAGAATATGGGCAGAACTATAATAAATGGGATCTATTTTAAAAACATCCAAGGTCTCCACTGTTAGATAGGTACATACTCTTATGGTAATAAAAAGATTAGAAACAGGAAAAACCCAATTGTGGATCAACAGGGATGAAAAGAGGGCAATAAAAAACAAAATAAATGCGTTTCAGCGTATCTAAACACAGGAGGGCAGTGAAGAGGCACTATCAGAAGCTAGTAGGGAATAAAAAATCAAAGTTATTGTAAAATGAAAGCGATAGAAGGATGCAAACTGCGCTGAAGACGGAAAGACATATTGCTATAATAAAAGTAGAAACTACCCCATCAAATATTTTTTAACTATAAAAAAATTAAAAAGATAAAAACAAGAAAATGTTGAGCCCTTTGAAGCAATACTGAGGAGAGACAAGAAGAGGGCGATGATACAAAAAGCTAACTCTTGGCATGAAGGCAATGAGATACGAGAACGACCTCTGACTAATTAAACACTTTTTTTTCTCCACAGTATTTGACCGTGGAGGCATCACCTTCCTGTTGAACAGAGAGATTATGGAGCGCGAGCGAGCCAACTTAAAATTTTCTTGTCAAACCCAGGAAAAAAATTGCAGCTCCGACATTAGGAATTATTAAAATAGGACAAATCCCCATGTCGCAGATGGCATTACACCACACATAGTCACTATAGAGCGTTAAGTGGATGTCGAAGATAGAGCCCCTATTCTTAATATTCATGGACTGTCTAATCATCGGGGTATGTTGCCCAAAGGATGTAGCCGCATCGCAATGTGGGTGCCAATATTCAAAGAGATGGTCAAAAATGAATCCAGGAAACTATAGTCCAGTAAGCTAACCACTGTTGTAGGTAAAATGTTTGAAGGTTTTCGATGCAGCGAAGCCAATCCATGAGTATCATCACTGGAAAATAAATGTATAGACTCCGTTCCAGCATGGGTTTATTCGACAAGTCGATCGGTCCTGTCAAGACTAATCTCTCAGCTCTATGTAGCAATCAGATGTTAGACAGGATCGGGGTGAGGCACTGATGTCCATATATACTAAGATTTTTCTAAAGCATTTAGATACGGTGCCACATAGAGGTTTGATAACTAGAAAATGAGAAAGCTTGGGACGGGGAAAATGTGTGACAAGTGGGTAAGATAACTGGCTCTCTGATAAAAACAAACGGGGTAGTAATTAACGGTTAATACTCAGACTGGATCGCTGTTACGTAGTGGGGTACCACAAGGGTCAGTATGGGCCCTATCCGCTCTCCAACATATTCATTAACAGATATCTTTACACAGGATTACACAGTAAGAATAATCGGATCATTGCAGACGGATACTAATGCTCAGTAAAGTTATCAACACAATAAGGATAATATGTGTATCACAAAGGATCTGGATCTAAGTTGGAAGGCGCCTGCAGGGAAATGGCCCAGAAGCAAGGTTTACACACTGAAAAATGCAAGTATATGCAATGGGGAAGAGAAAACCATTACATGAATACAGTGTTAAATGGAAAAACACTGGGTAAAAGTGACATCGGAGACAGGACCTTGGGAATACCTGGTGGACATAAAACTTAATTGTAGGCATTCCAGTGATCATGCTGCAGCAAGCCAAAGCAAATAGGATCATGGAGTGCATAAAAGTGGGCATATGATGCACGTGATTGAGACCATGTATACCCATTATACAAGTCACTGGTTTAGACACACATGGAGATAAGATAGTAGCAGTTTTGGTCACCAAGCACAGGAATAGACATATAGTAGAGCTAAACAAGGTACATAAAGGTGCGGCGTAACAAAAAAAAATAAAAGACTGTGGTGGACAAAACAGAAACACAGAAAGACATGGCAAAAGATTAGGGTTATTTAGTTAGAGCAACAGAAGGTCATTCAGGGGACATAAGTAAATATGATATAAATAACAAATCACAGTGTTCAAAATAGAGAGCGTCACCCAAGAGTTTATTTATACACCTAGGGCATGAAATCATAACAAAGTGCATCCATACCGTCTTGAGGAACGTAAAGGAATTCTACAAAAAACATAGAAAGGCGGATTGCTTTACTGTAGGAGAATCATGTGATACTAGTAATTCTCTGCAGAGGGACTTGTCATGTGAATTCAATAACCGAGTTGCAAAAAGGGTTTGAGATAGAAATATTCTCTGAGCGTAACTAATATAACAAGTAACAGTGACTAGGATTCCATGGAGAGGGGTTCATATGATACCAACACGTCGGATTTTTCTGCGAGTTGCCAGATTGAGGAGTCAGGAAGGAATTAATATACCCTAAAAAAACGAGGACAATTGCGGGCTTCTAGCCTCATTCTGGGGTTTATTCCTTCCCTGGATTCACACGTTATCACAACAGCTGAACTAGATGGACTAAACATGTCTTTTTAGCCTGTACAAAGCTACTGAGAAATGATAAATTTAAGAAGAAATTTTTTTTGTGTCTGTGTTGTCTTATGTAATTGTTAGAGTTCCTCAATTTTGGATTTTGTGAAATTTTGATGGAATAACCATTATTTTTCTCCACAAAGAGAAATCCTGCTCTTGCTATAGAAGAATACTTGCAGCTAAAACCCTTGTCGAGATTTACTCTTTTGAAATAGGGTGGATGAACATTGCTTTATCTAGTCTTTGGCAAGGGCAAGGGATGCACTCTTACCAGAGGGTTTAATTCCACTGGCAGCAAATCTGTAGGGAAATCATAGGGTCTATGTCATGGTAAGACATCTGTAATATCTGTATGAGGTATAGAGAGCCACCCTGGACAGACATTGGACAAGCATGAGGTTTGACAAGACGATGAGTATGACAAATGGGGAGCAAGAATGCAGAAAGAAAGCACTCTATACACCCAGCAGGTTCGGACGTCATTCCATAAACACGCATTAGACTTGCACATGGGCATTAGTTTGCAGCCAGGGAAGACCTGGGAGCACAGAACAAGTGGACTTTAGCAAGACATCGAAGGAGATTTCTTCCCAATGCAACACGCTTTTAGTTGATACTAAAAACGCCACTTGCTGAAAAAACAAATTTACAATCATCGCATGGACCCAGCCAGCGAACCTCAATACTGACATGATTAGAAAAAATTAAAGTTTCTTCAGGGGAGACAAACAGACACTGGTTTCGTTAATATGGGAAAAAATGAATGATAGTTTGCCACGAAAGTAAACAAATCCCGGTACTGCAAAACGCACTCCTGATGGGGAGACCAGGAAGACTGACAAAGGAAGCCATTGAGAAATCTTCACATAGAATCGCTTCTCCCACAAACCTAGGCATTAAAGATTCCTGGCCTGACGGGTCCAGAAACAGACAAAGGATTTCTCTTGCATTCTCTGAGATTTTATCTTCACGCACAGAAAGTCTAGTCGCGCCCACTGTACAGAAGCGCTCTTCCTGTGGAGAAGATTGTTGCCAAGCAGGGTGTTCTACAGGAACCCTTAGACTTGCAATGCCGTTCAGCAATCCGAATGTCTATGTGGGTCGCTAGGGTTATGAGTTCATTCAGAGAGGTTGAAAAATCCAGGCCAAACAGTTCATACTTAACGTGACCAGTTGTGGCCTTCTCAGAAGGTGAGAATCAGAGTTTCATTATGTCAAGTTAACTAACAGGTCAGGGTATGAAACTGGACAGCATACTGTCCCACCAAGAAATTGTCCTGATGAAGACTAAATTGTGATGAGATGGCACATCCATGGTCTCTGAATACTCTTGCAAATGTTGCCCATGCTAGAGTCTCACTAGATAGTAGAGATATGATGAAGGCTACCATAGATGGAGACTTGTTTTTCTCATTGCAATGGGAGGCTGAAATTTTTAGGAGCATCTGAGGATCCTTGGCCAAATCTTTTGTTCAGAACTCACATGAAATACAGTTGAAACAACAGAACAATTACATACACAATACTAAAAAAAAGCGACCAAAGGACCACCATATGCCAAGTTTTTTCTCAATAGCTGACATGAAACTCTCTAGAAAGGAGATTCTTTACAGTAGACAGGCTATTTCCACAATGCACAGAGATTACGAATCGTATCTCCGGCGCTTTAACCGATTTTTAAACAGCGCCGTCAGATACGATCGTTCAGAGTGTAGGTGCCATGATGGCAATATAAAATGACTAGTTTGCTGTCTACACAGCTCTCTTTTCTCAGCCCGTCTTTCGGCAGGCGGCGTATTGATACAACAGTTGTAATAATATGCCGGTGCATATCTCGATGCTTCATGACATCTTCCCATACAATGCTATTGTATGTGGGGGGCGTCGGGTAAACGATAAGCGGCCCGAAGTGCGTGCGAGCTTTTTGCACAAAGCAGTGAACAAAAGCGCGGTCCTGCAATCAGAGAAAAGAACGTCTGCTTTAAGGTCCTGGTTTTTTCTCTGAAGCGCAGGTGTAGAGACATATAGCCTAAGATCAAGTTGTGACTGTGGAACATCTGTTCTGGTCCAGAGGTGGACTTGTGCATGGTGAAAGTTCTAACTAACAGAGTCAAAAACAGTGTTGGATTGCACTTCGTGAGGCAGTAACAAATATAACAAGTTATAGAGTCACTAGGATCTGAGAGGGGTCATAATGAATCCAGATTTCTTTCCGATTAGCCGCGAGAGATGAGTCTGGAAGGAATTTTACCTAAAATGAGGACAATTGGCTTCTACTCATTGGGTTTTTTGCCTTCTCATGGATCAACACCTTAGCACAACAGATGAACTGGATGAACCGTCTCGTCTTTTTTTCGAGCCTTACAAAACATATGAAACTATGAAATTGGAACAACCTCTACTGTTTAGGTCAAATAGGATTACCAAATTATTTTATAGTTTGACAGATGCCAGAATAATTAGATCTAATTTTTTAAGAAGGACATTATTAATACTTTCTGCAAAGATTCGAAAGTTGTATTATACATTATACAGTTAGTATTTGGTGTAGTATTGTGGGGGGTCCCCCTTAAACTAAGTATGACTTTTAGTTCAACTTTTGGATAATCCTATTCCACAAAGACTTCTCACTAATGGATGGGTTATATGAATTTCGGGCCCATTCCTCCTTGAGATAGAACTTGGTGTGTAAACTGAGCCGATGTATTGAAGATCACCTGCCCTATTCAGCTTTGCCCATAAATTTTTCTATAGAGATCAGGGCTTTGTGAAGGCCTTACTACTAAACAAATTGACTTGGTTATCCTTAAGCCACTTTGTAACCAGAATTGTGGCAGTATGCTTCGGTCCATAGTCCATTTTGAAGACCCATTTTACCGCCGTAAGCTATTAAATTCCTGCATGATGTCTTGAGATGGTTGCTAATAGCGACACTAAACGCGGTGCAAAACTTCATGTCAGATAATGTGAGAAAAACATTCAATTGTGTCTTTTAATATTGTATAATAAACTTCTGGTTTCAACTGAAAATGTGAGTTTCATCTGGGTTAAGGCTAGGTATCACGAACGGCTTAACTGCGAGGACGTAATTATGACCCGCAATACGCTGTGTGGCCGGGTGACGGAAGCGGGGGACCAGCAAACTTTATCGAGCCGCGACTATAGACATTGCATTATCAGCGGCGCGTATATGCCGCTGACTTCACATGTCAATTATCTCCCAACCACTGCGTGCGTATTTGCCGAGCAGGGAGAGGACTAATCAATCGAATCTCTATGAGAACTGTGGATAACCGTAATGACGGGAACGTTATTCTAGCCGCTCGCGTAAGATATTGCGCACTCCGGCGCCAAAATTACGGACTGAAATAACGTCACGTTTAAGCCGTGTGAACAAAGCCTTACACTTGGGACTGGTATATGGCTACATCGAGAAGTGGTCTCTAATGAGAGCCCAGTTGGTTTTTTACACTACAAAACGCTCTATTTATGTAGATCTAGTTTTTTCAATGCAAGAGTGGACTCCCGGTCATCAACTCTTGATCGCTATGTTTCCCATGGCAACAGCTACCAATAGCAGTACAGAAGAGACAGGCTAGGACCATAATCAGACAATCAGATGTTTAACAGATGATCGGTGCGTCCAGTAGACAAGTAGCAAGGTCAGAAAAATAGCAGAGGTCAAAACCATTCAAACAATACAGAAATATGTACAGCAATACTCAAGAAACACCCAGGATCAGGCAAAGACTAAAGGCAGAGGGTTCCAGTATCTATTTCAAAGGGTGAATAAAGGCCTATGAATACACTGATCATATGCCCCTACCAGCTTGTGTTCTTCCAGCAATGGTTGCATGTGCTTGTTCACACCAATATCCATCCATTCAGTAAGGCAGAAAATCTGCATAATGTTCTTGCACCTAAGTTAGCCCCTTCAACATCAAAGCCCCATAACAGCGCTATGACTGATATGGTTATAGTTATGCCCATGCTCATACATTAATATATGCTGTGTCTTCCAATCAGAGTACTTTGTTACCTAAAATACCTGAATCAAAGGCAAATCTTGTTTCGTAAATTGCAATGATTTAAAGGGGTAAATCCAGAATAAAGACAAAAACATAGAATCCAATAGGCCTTCACCAAAAAAAATAGAGATATGGGTCTATTGTAGCAGTCTTCTTAATATATTGTCCAGTGCACGAAAGCCCCGCCAGACTACGGGTATCTCCAGGGAATCAATGTACGTTTGTATAGTACCCTGAAAATAAAATTCTAAACTTTAATTCACAAAAAGAATAGGTATCAATAACATGCCATTCAAGAACATGTTGCTGAGCAAAGCTCTACTTTTCGTTGTATAATTTAAAGTTTAGAATTATTATTCATGGTGCCTGGATACTATAAACACATGATTTAAATGGGTGCTTTGGGACTTGCAAAAGCTCATTTGTCTGACGGGGATGATTAAAAATAAAAAAAGGAAGCATACTAACCTCTGTGATGCTCCTGATGATCGTTCCATGCTATAGCAAGATGAACGACAGGGCCTCTTGGATGGAACGGGAACGTCACAAAGGTGAGGTTTGCTTTTTTTATTCTATGCTTTGAAAGTCTCAGAACACCCCTTCAACAAACTGTGTGACCAACATCTTAGAAACTTTACTTAAGCATGCCATTTGACTTCTTTTATGATCAGGCAATAAATATTTTGATTGGCATCAATCGAAAATAACCAAGAACATTAGGTGGCCAGTAGCACATCTCATGTGTGCGCATTATCAATAAGCTTTTAACATGCAATAATTTACTAGTTGTTGAAAATGACTCAAACTGCTTTTAATGTTTTAAAGTGGTATAATCACAGACAAGCTACGTTAATTTCCCTTCCGCATGCCACCTCATGGTTGCTGTTCACATACTACAATGATTTTCTGAAAAACCATCTGTCATGAATTAGCTTTAGTACTATTTAGTGTCACTTTTCAAAACTGCTGAAGTTGTTGTAAAAAATGTTTAATATAGCGGTGCGTACTGTGATTACTGGTCTTGGTTACTGACCAAACCAAGACTAATATTATCAATGATACCACTATACAAAGATCAAAAATAATACTGTCAAGCCATGACCACATATCACCATGACATAATGATTGAATAATATTGCCACACCATGACCCCATAGTGACTGAATAATACCGCAACACCATGACCACAGTGTCTGAATAATACCACCATACCATGATCACATATCACCACCATGTAGTGACTGAATAATACCACCACACCATGAGCACATATCACCACAACAAAGGGACTGAATATTACCGCACGATAGTGACCACATATAACCGCAAAGTGGCTGTATAATACCACCAGGGTGGGGGAGGTCACTTACCTCCCTCTGCTGCTGCTGCCAACACCGTAATTTCATTGAATAGTCTAGAGGCGGGGGCAGGGTGAGCAGCTAGTGATGTCGAGCGAGCGTCTTATGATGCTTCCCCAACGCTGCTGTTCTTCCACACTTATTGGCTGTCACAACATGAGTTCGTGACAGTTGGCCAGTGAGTCTGTAAACACCATTTGCGCATCCCCAGGATACCCAAATAGTGAATTACTGTAACGGGTTGCGCCGCGGTCTGGGCCACGGACTCGTTCCCGCACCCGCCATCCCCATACGGGTCCCGGCGGGGAAACGGGTGGCCCCGCGGTCCGCACCGCCACCGTGGCGCCGCCGTCCCTATCCACTCCCCTGGCCTTGCTCTTCCGTTCCGCTTCCCCTGCCGGCCGGAATGGGCGCATCGCCGCACCCTATCGCGCGAGCGCATCGCCCATGGTAATTTAAAGGGACCAGTGGCGCCGGTAATTGCCGGGTGCTTGTCCCTATAAAAAGTTTTGCAACCACACGACATTCCCTGCTGTAATCTATGTTGCCCCGAAGTCCTTAAGAAAGCGCTCCTAAAAGTATATTCTTGTCCTTTACCGTGTACCAGACCCTTGCTATGTTTCCCGACCCGTACCTCCTGCGCCTGCCCTGACCTTCCCGGCCTGGCCACGACCACGGAACCAATGCCGCCTGCACCTGACCTTCTGCCTGCCCACGACAACGATTCCTTGACTACTTTCTGTACCACGCTGCATCTCGGCCGCCATCGCAACAAGTCACGTCAGGGGGACGACCTGGTAGCCTCACGGGCCGCCCGCCGCAGCAAGTCCATCCCGCATTTGCGTGCGGTCTCTGGAGAAAACCGGGGGGAACTTATATCCCGTTCCCTGGCGTGGCTTAACTATCATCGCATGCAGTGGGTTCCGGCAGATCCACAACCCAGAGGGCCGACACAGTTACAACCATCCATGTAACCCGCCAAGTGCCCCTGCCACGCATCGCGATCTTAGGACATGAATGCCCAGCAGCACAGCAAATCGCCAACAGGCACAAACGTAGGGTCCAGCTCTCCGCCATGATGCGACAGCTATTCCTCGCATCCCATCAACAGTCATCCACCTGCGGCCCCGTCGGTAACTCCGTCTACGTCAGCCGTACCATTGGCTACAGTTGGACCCAAGCTTTGGCTCCCTTACCCCATCATCGTTTGCCCGTGGATCCCAAGCTCAGGCCGGGGTATCATACCCGCAGCTCCATGTCACATAAACTGATGACGTGAACAGTTTCCCTCGTAGGTCTAAGGTGGCCTTCGTAGTGAGACCAAACCGGGAAGGGCCCTGGGGGGGGGGGGTGGCTTGGGCGACTCCCCTCTGGGACAGGATTGACCATCCTGTATTGCGGATCTACAGACCTACCTCCAGGAATTCCACACCGACCTTCGGAGTAAGCCTGCTCGTGCTTCCTCTCTGCCGAGACCGCCGTCTCATGATACCTTCGTCAAGAACGATATGCCTCTTGGTGTGACTATGCGGTACAGATTCCGTACCCCTGTCTTCGGAGCTCACGTGGAATGATGCCGCCCCTCTGAGTCCACTTTCAAAAGTGCCTGTCCAGCGACCGGGTTAAGGACTCTTTGGCTGCAAGAGACCTCTGTCCTCCCTGAGCGAACTAATTCATCTAGCAACTTTTATTGATATAAGGTTCGCAGATAGGAAGTGGAAGAGCAGCGTCAGGAAAGAGACACGCACGCCCCCGTCGGCGGTTTCACCTGCCCCGTTTTTTTCAAGCATCTTCCATTGCTCGTCCCCTCAAGCCTCTACAGGTGGAACCCATGCAAAGTGTACCAGGCCCATTTATCGAGCATGAGCTGAAACCCGCCGGAACCGAAATCAATGTCCATTTACTTGCGCTAGACGGACCATTTCTGCAGAAGCTGCCCGCTACGTCCCCGCGTCCGGGAAACGCTCACACCTAGGTGCCGATGAGAGGCGTTACTAGGGTCATTTTCTTACCTCTCCACGTTGATAACCAGTGGAGGAGGCTTCTTATGCTGGTCCTTCGTTCCGGATTTCTGCCTCCCCTGATTCGGGGTCTTGCCGGGAACCGACATCTTAGCCTCATTGTTAACCCGGTACCTCCGCATGACCTGTGTAGTCGCGTCTTGAAGAAGCAGCTCTTAATTCTTCGGTCAGTGGAGCTCCTCATTGACCCCATCCAGGTACATGAAACCCTGCCGGTGATACTCTGTGAGGGGGGCGCTACATAAGGAAAGATCGGGTTCCCATGTTCTGTCCATGCTTCCTCTGCGATCCTCTTGGGGCTTCCTGGCCATGCAAGTCACCGCCCCAAAACGCTCGATTCGGAAGACAGAACGAAGTCCTGCTTGGGGACCGGAATGCCAGAACCGTTTGCTTGGAGGCACCACGCCCGGTGCCTACCACTTCTCCGCCCGCCCCTTGTCAAGCCGATTGCCAGAGGCCTACCCAGCCATTACCAGGACCTCTTTGGGTATGTAATTCTCCGAGAAAAGAGGCCGATTACTCTGCCCCACATTGGCCTTTACTACTGTCCTATTGACCTCCTCCCAGGAACCAGTCCACCCCGGGGGAAGGAATCTACCCGCTGTCCTCCCGGAGACTCATGCCCTGTCGGCCTACATTCGGGAGAATTGCAGAAAGGATTCATCTTAAGTCTCTCCCTCGCCCACCGGAGCCGGTTTTTCTTCGTGCAGAAGAAGATGTTCCCTCCGTCCGTGTATAGACTACAGGGGTCTAAATAAGATCACCATAAAAAACCTCTACCCTCTCCACAGATCACAGAGCATTTTTGACCGTCCTCAAGGGCAAAAGTTGTTATCCAAGTTGGATTGCGTGGAGCCTATAAACGCAACATAATTACGGGAGTGTGGTACTAGTGAAAGATGTCGTTTAATACCCAAGATGGACTTGTAGAGTACCTCGTGATGCCCTGTTGGCTCTGCAACGCTCCAGCGGTGTTTTCCAAGAACTCGTCAACTGATGTTCATCCGGGATCTCTATATAAAACATCCTGCGTCATAGAGTAACCTAAAGACATCCAATTTTCCTCCCCTGATCTTCAGACTCCACCGGCTCAAGTGCGCCAGTTCTGGCAACGTCCAGCGCAGCACCGACTGTACGCCAAGCTGAGAAAGTTTTAATACCATCGGACCAGCCTACCATTCCTCGGTACATAGTCTCGAGCTGAAGGCCTAAAGATGGACCGGCAAAACTCTCTGTGGTACTAACAAATGGCCCCCTGTCCTGTCGGTCTTCGGTCAATACAGCGCTTCCTGTGCATCGCGAATTAATTACCGACAATTTATTTCCCCCACTTCTCCACCTTGGTGGCTCCTAGTCGTGGCCCTTACTCAGGAAGAATGCGAACCCGAGATGTTGGCCTCCCGTAGGCTGGAGAATGCGTTTGTGGATCTAAAAAAGACGGCCTTTCTCCACTGCTCCTCGTCTTGGTCCGGCCTGATTCCGAGAGCCTGTCTCTTTTTTTTTGGAGTGGATGCCTCTTCCTGTTGGGGCAGGGGCAGTCCTCACACAGAGAAGCTCCAAAGGCAAGATTCACACATGAGGGTTTTGTTCCTCAAAGACCTTTATTCACGCCGCTGAGCGTAACTATCCATTGGGGACCGGAACTTACTTGGCCAACAAGTTAGCCATAGAGGAGTGGCGACATCTGCTGGCTGGGGCTGTGGTCAATCCAATCTACCATCTTTTATTTAACGGACCACAAAAAATTGTTGTAAGTCTTCAGACTGCCCCAACGTCTAAAACCCTCGCCAAGCCCGGTGGTCTCTTATTCCGTCACTTTTGACCTTTTGTATACATTTCCGGCTGCTGAGAAAAACGTCAAGGTCTGAAGCCCAGCGTCACGTGCATTGGACGTGGTCGGTGAATAACCCGTGGTCACAACACATCATTTCCCATACCTGTTGGTTCTCATGCGTCCCGCAGGTCTCCAAAACATTCCCAACGGGCAAGACTTACGTGCCGCTGGCACTCAGGAGGAAGATCTATCTTGAGTGGGGGCATAGCTCCTTTGTGGCTGGTCATCCCCGGTGCTCGGAAGTCTTACTCTTGATCTCGCTGCAAAATCTGTGGCCGACTCAGCACAGGATGTCAAGACTTCAACCCTCCGCCTGTGTCAATTGTGTGCTCGGAACAATGCCCCACGCCACAGGCCCGCAGGTCTCTATGCATTCTCTGATCTGCCTGTGCCAGAGAACCCATGGACCACAATAGCTAATTGAATTCGTCACGGACCTAGCATTCTCCTACTGGAACTCATCGTTCATCTGAGAGTGACGTATCCGTTTCTCAAAGATGTCCCCACTTTGTTGCCTCTCCGCTGGCCTGCCGACTGCCCCCACAAATGGCTAATCTTTTCTATTCCGGCATATCTTCCCGGCATACAAGGACTGCTGCCCCAACACATTGTCTCCGACCGAGCGTGTTCAATTTGATTCCCGATTTTTGGCGTTTGCGTTATGCTCCCGTCTGCACGTCAAGTTGGACTTTTCCATCGGCCCACCTAAAAGAAATTCACCCACAGACCAATGGCCAGGTGGAGAGGGTAGACCCAGATTCGGGAGAATACCTGCCCACATTGTATCCGGACGCCAGGACAACTGGACCGAGCTGCTCCCTGGGCCGAAATTGCTTAATAACCAACGGGACTCGGATGCTCAGTCGTCTCCCCGTTCTTAGTAGACTATTGCCGCCACCCCGCATTCCCCCTTACCCCTGCCTCCTGACTCGGATGTGCCCGCATGTCAACGACCATGTTCGGGATATCAAGGCCATCTGCTGGAGACGCGACGTTACTCTACTTGGAGCCTCTGCCCCGAATGAAGTCTCAAGGCCAGACAAAAGGAGAAGAACTGCCCCTAACCTTCTCCCTGGGGACCAATATGGTCTCTCCTCGAAGATATGTGCGCTGAAGGTCCCTAGTCTAAAATTGGTGGTCCCATGTTTCCCTCGGACCCTTCAAGGTTCCGTTCGGCAGTTGAATCCTGTGACAAACAAGCTTTGTCTGCCTCCAACTCACCTCCTGAACCACAACGCATTTCATTAATCCTCCTTACGCCACTGGTTCTGAACCGTTCCTCGGAAGAAAGTGACGCTTCCCAAGTAACCGAATCCGCTGACCATCTTCGAGGTAAAGGACTTTGGCTATGAAAACGGTCATATGGAGACGTTTTTCATCCTCGTGAATTGGAGGGGCTATTCGGACCCGAGGAGAGATCCTGGTGATCCTGAATCTAACATCCTTGAATCCGGTATCTCATCCTCATAATTCTGCTGCCTAAAAAGTTGGGAGGCCTAAGGGGGGGGTCCGTAACGGGTTGCGCCGCGGACCACCCCGCGTTCCCCAAAACGGGACCCCGCGGATGGGTGGGCCGCTGCGGGCCGCACCGCCCCGGCCGTTAGTCAACCGCCCGTGCAACCATCCACTCTCCTTGCCTCGCTCCCATCCGTCCGCGTCCCCTGCCGGCCGGCCGTAAGGCCCATCGCGAGCCACCTAACGCGTGGCTCGTCCATGTAAATTTCAAGGGACAGTGCGCTGGTAATTGGGTAATGCCGGTGCTGTCCCTATAAAGGTTTGCACTCCACATCACTCCTGCTTGGATCTATTTGCCACCGAGCCTTGATAAAGCTGTTTCCTAAATTAAAAAACTTGCCTTACCGTTACCATACCAGACCCCTTTTTTTTTTTTTTGCTACGTTTCCCCGAACTCCGAACCTCTGCGGCCCCACCTGGCCCCCCCCCCTGACCTTCCCGGCCTGGCCACGACCTCAAACCATTGCCGCCTGCCCTGACCTTCTGCATGCCCACGACTACAATTTCTTGGACTACGTTTCTGTACCGCTCCCCCCGGGCCGCCATCGAAAAGCAAGTCACGTCAGGGGGGAAAAAACCGGGTACCTCACCCCGAAAGCAAGCCCAAATCCCGCTTTGCGGGGGGGCCTGGTGAAAAACCGGGGGCCTACTTGGGATTCCTTTTCCCTGGCGTGGCTTAACTATCATCGCTTGCGGTGGTCCGGCGGATCCACTACCCAGCCGTCACAATTACAAAGCGCAGTCCCGGGGATTCTGGACATATCCCCTGGATCCCTGAGACATCTCGAAAAATTGTGATTTTCTCCACCCGGGCCCCAAGGACGGGGGGCCCATCCCCCCAAATTGTCCCCCCCAAATTTGGGGAAACCTTGGGATTTTTATGAACAATGGCAGATCAGGAAAAAAATTTTAAAGGGACAAAAGGAATTCCACCTGCCAGGAAGGGGCTTTGGGTTTTATACACAGCTTGAGCGAGATCTGCACATGCGCTAGTGTCTAAAACTCCTGGCACTTGTTTGCTAAAATGGGGACATTGAGCGCAGGGTCGGACCAAGTTATTTCAAGTTTCTTCCACTCCCCTTTTGCCTCAATTAGATGCAATGCACTTAAAGTCTCTATTCTCCCCATGCTTTGTCCAAGCCCTTTCTCACCTCTATGCGAAGTTGCATTTCAGGGCAGAAATGTTATGGACTAGAGCTGTTACTGATGTGCTTAATATCCCAGAGTCAACAAACAATGCCTGCAGCTTCAGAGACCAATGCATGTTGCACATCGTCAAGGAACAGCATGAGTTAGATCTGCACATACACATGTCTCCAAAGCTCCTGGCATTTGTTTGCTGATGTGAGGACATCGAGCACAGGGCTGGTCCAAATTATTTCAGGGCTTGTTTATAACCCTTGGCCCGGATGTTTTCCACCCCTGTTTTTAGCCCGGCCCTTCGGGACTGATATACGAGGTAATAAATCAGAAGTGAGCACTGTTGGTTTTCTTGGCTTCCTTCTAATGTCTTTATGGTAGTGAGCATGACACTGAGCAGAAGCCCAATTCTAGCTACTGGCTACGGGCCCTTTTATGGGCGAATGTTATGAACGGGTTTTCCCCTTTGTTTTTTTGGGGGATACTGCCCCTCCCGGCCCGAATCCCCCTGTCGGACGCGGGGAATGGGGTTTTTGGGTGACTTTCGCCACTTTCAGTGGGGCCCCCGCATGAAGGGGCTGCAAGGGGCCCCGGTTTTTGGTGGGGGGGTGTAGGCTTTCCCCGGGGCAGCGAGGGCGGCGCGCTCTAAAACTCCGAGGCATTTTACGATCGCGAGTGGGCCCAAAGCGGGGGCGCAGTGCAGGGGCTGGGGCCAGCCCGACAGTCAGCCTGGTTTTTTTTTGGCCCAAAATGCCCCGGCCCGGGGGCCCGAAGTGAAGAAAGGATGGGAAACTGCGGGGGAAAAGCAATAGAAATCGCGAAAGAATCTCGGCGCTAAACTCCGTGCAGCAGGGAGTATAAATCCGAAAAAAAACGCCTTTATAAAGGCAAAACAGTGTCTAAAAAGAGCTAAAACCTCAAAAAAATAAAAAAAAAAAAAAAAAAAAAAAAACAAAAAAAAAAAAAATAAAAAAAAAAAAAAAAAAAACCCTTTTCCAAAAAATCTAAAAACGGCGCAAATCAAAAATCGGATATTGGAAATTGCCAAAAAATACAGAAATTTCCCAAATTTTGAAAGCTTTTTCCCCTTTGGGTGGGCCAAAAACCGGGCCCAATCAGAATAGGACCCACAGTGAACCATTAAAAACCTATGGAGAACGATTGCCCAAATCAGAATCAACGGCGGGACATTTTCGAAATACAGTAAAAAATGCAGAAAAGAGCTAAATTGTTTTAAAGCTGGCGGGGGCTTGGCTATATCAAAATAGGAGCGAAAAAAGCCCTATTTTACCCCTATGGAGAACTTTGCCCCCCAATCAAAACCCAAAGGGCGGGGACAGTTAAAAAATACAGAAAAAAGGCAGAAAAAAGAGCGGGTTGGGTTTAAAATGCAGAAAGGGGTTTGGCTTTTCCCAGCCAACCCGGGAAGCGCGAGCAAATTCCTCCCATTGTGGGTCTATGGGGGAGATGGGCTTTTAAGGGAAAAACTCGGCGTCAGCGCCGAGGGGGCATGGAGATAAATAAAAAAATTATTTTTTTTTAAGGAAAAACCCCATTATAAATTTAAAAGCGCTGAAACCTTTATAAAAAAAAATTTCATTTTAAACCCCGAACAACGCTTTTGTCGCCGGGGAACCGGCGCTACAAAAGGGTTTTTGCAAAAAAAAATTCCCCCAAATTTACAGTTTTTTAAAATTTTTTAAAAGCGCTTCTCTTTTGGTCGGCAGAAGCCACCCAATCGGGAATGGGAGCGACAAAGCCCCAAATTTATATCCTAGGGGAAGTTTTGGGCCCAAATCAAAATTTGGGGACCCCGACGGTGTCCCTTTTAAAACCCTAGGGGAAGGCTTTTTAGACAATAAAAATCCAAGGGGGGACAGTTAAAAATTTCAGTAAAAAATTACAGAAAAGACTGTTTGGGTTAATGCAGCAGGGGTTTGGGCTACCCCACCCAATCAGGGGCGTGAGCCAAATTTTCTCCCTTTGTAGTCTTTTGGGAGATGGGCGACTGAAATCTCGTCGCTCAGCGCCATCGGCATGAAGTATTAAAAAAAAAAAATCTTTTTATTAATTTGTAAAACTTTATCACATAAAGAGCTAAAACCTTCGAAAAAAATAAAATCATTTAAAACCCCCCGGGAAAAACGCGTTTGTCCCCGACCCCCGGCGCTACATGGGGAATTGCAAAAATAGAAAAATTCCCGGGGAAAAAACAGAAATTTTAAAAATTTTGGTTAAGCTTTCCCGATTGGCCCGGGCATAAACCACCCCAAAAAGAAAGGAGGGACAGGGGCCCCCATTTTTCCTATGGAGGAGAATTGCCAATCGGAATGGGGAACGACGGGGGCCCCATTATAACCTAGGGGAAAAAAAATTTGACCAATCAATTCCAAGGGGGGACAGTTCAAAATCCCAGAAAAAAGGGCAGAAACGACTGATTGGTTGAGCTAGCGGGGGGGCCCCCGTCCAGCTTAGCCAATAAAAACGCGAGCTACTTTTTCATAGAGTTCTATGGGGGAAAAAAAATTCCGAGCGAGCTCCCGTATTGGCTTTAAATTTAAAAAAGGGCGCCGTTTTATTTGGACCCCAAAGGGGAGAGGGGAGCGGGCCCCTCCTATGGGTTTTCTTTAAAGGGAATCTGAAAAAAAAAACTGTCATGGGGCCCAAATTTAAATTATAAAAATACAGAAATTTTTTTCCCCATGTGTATTAAAATGAATTTAAAAATATGGAGGTAACGAAAAAAAAATATTAATTCAATTTAAAAACATTTTTATTTTTTTTATTTTTTTTATCCCCAAGGGATCAATAGTATGGGTTGCAACGAAAAGAAAAAACAAAAAATGAAATTTTTTTTATTTAATATTTTTTTTATTTACCCCCATATTATTATTCCAATTTTTATACAAAATGGGGGCAATTTTTGTAGTCTTTTCATTTGATTTCGGCCAAAGTACAGTTTTTTTTTCAGATTCAAAAAAAAACCCATAGGGGCGTCGCTCCTCTCCCATTGGTCCAAATAACGGGGTCCTTTTAACTTAGCCAATCACCCGAGCTCGCTCGGAATTTCTTTTCCCCCTAGAACTCTTGAGAAAGTAGCCTTTGCCTTTTCTGAAATTTGGCCCAAGCTGGGCGAGCCCCCCCGCTAGGCCCCAACCAATCAGCTTTGGGGTTTTTGCCCTTTTTTCTGTATTTTGAACTGTCCCGCCTTTGGGAAAATGATTGGTCAATTTTTCTCCCTAGGTTATAATGGGTCCCTTTTCGCTCCTATTTTGAAATTGGCAATTCTCCTCCCTAGGATATAATGGGGCCCCTGTTTGCTCCCATTCTGATTGGGGTTGGGTTTTTTGCCGAAACCCAAACAGAAGGCTTAAACAATTTGAATTACTGTATTTCACCGGCGATTTTTCCTTTTTGCAATTCCCTTTTGGGAAACCGGCCCATCTCGGCGCCAAAAAAGTTGTTCGGGGGGGTTTTTAAATGGGTTTATTTTTACAGGGAAAGGGTTTTTGCTCTTTTTTTTGTGAAAAATTTTTTTACACTTAAACAAAAATTTTTTTTTTTTATTAAAACTTCATGCCGACAGCGCTTAAACGCCGGGGATTTCCGTGCCTGCTCTCTCCATAGACTACCAAAAGGGGAGAAGTAGTCAAAGCTCTGGGTTGGGTGGGTAAGCCCAAACCCCCGCTAAGGTCAAAACCAAACAGCTCTATTTTGCAGTTTTTCTGTATTTTTTAAACTGCCCGCCTTTTTAATTTGATTGGGCAATAGTTCTCCATTGGTTTTTAAGGGGTTTTTTTGTTCTGCTTTCTGATTGGCTGAGCTAGAAAAGCCCCCCCCCTTGCTCAAAACCCAAACAGCTCTTTTCCCGCCAAATTTTTTTCTGATTTTTGGAAAATGTCCCCGCCTTTGTTTTTGATTGGGCAATAGTTCTCCAAGGTTTTTTAATTTTTCAAGTCGCTCCTATTCTGGGTTGGCCGGGTTTTTGCCGACCAATGGGGAATAGCTTTTTAGAAATTTTGGGAAATTTCTGTATTTCCCCCCTAATTTCCTATAAACCTTAATTCTTGAATTAGGGGTATTGGGGAAAATGATTTTGTTTTTTTGTATTTTTTTTTTTAGGTTTCAGCTCTTTTTTTGAGAATGTTTTCCGCCTTTTTAACAAAAGGGGATTTTTTTCAAAAACCCCGCAAACCCAAAATGTGGAATGATTTCTCGCTGTTTTCCAGCCCGTCTCGCATCGGAAAAGATTTTTGTCGAAAGGCGCCTTTAAATCCCGGGACTGCGCCCATGTCCCCCCACTGGCCCCCAAACCTGGCGAGGCGCAGGGAAAAATTTTCCCCGCTGTACGAAATTTCCCCCTCCTCGGGACCGGGGAAAACTTCGGCGCAGTGGGCCGCACTGCGCCTCAGTCCCCGGGAGCGCCTAACACACTGGTGAGGCGTTTGGGGGAATTTTCCCCCCTTGATGATCGCACTACCTCCGGGGGGCGAATCTTTAGGCGGGAGCGCCCGCAAGCGGAAAAAAACCGCGCCCCGACCCCCGGGGAGGGTTTTAAAACATGTGCCCTATGGGATTCCAAAATTCTACGTGGCTTCTGTGGTAGAAACCCGATGGACTGGAGCTGGCTTGCAGGTTTTGATAAAATGCACTTTAAGTTTCCCCTTTATTTCCCCTGCTATTTTCCCTGCTTTTCCCCTCCCTAATGTTTAAATTTTGGGTATCAGGGGGAAAAAATTTTTTTGGACTAGAGTTAATACTAAATTTCTTGTTTTCCCCCAAATTTAGCAAAAAAAGTACCCGGAGATTCAGGACCACACGTGTTGCACTTTTGGGAAGGGGAAAACTCCCAGACCGGGAGGGGTTGCATGTCTACGCAGCTTCTGGAACTTGTTTGCTAACTCGGGAACAATAAGGGAGATATGCATGGAAAAGGGGTTTTTTTCCCTTCCCTTTTGTAAAAAGCGCCAAAATTTAAGCAGGTACGATGTTAATGCGCCAAACGAATGTGGAGGCGATTGTTTGAAAAGACTCAAAACTTTATTTAAAGCACCTAATATGTGGGGGGGTGCCGCACCCCTAATCTTTGAATATTAGACACATATATGAAAAGCGGGTTTGGGAAAAACTAGGCGCATTACTGCTCAAACATGCAGACCTATTTTAATATGGTCTGCCTGAGCCTGAGGAGTCGAAGTGGAGCTAGATTTGCTATTATGGCAAAAAATGTTATGTAGAATGTAAAAAAGTAATTCATGATAATTATCAAACTATCTAAAACTACATTAAATAAAAAATGTTATCATATAATATTTATATAAAATATATAATATCCCCAAAATATCTCCAATAAAAAGTATTTAAAATTAATAGAATCTAAAACTAATTTTACATTACAGGGGATGTCTCATTATAACAGTTGGCCTCCTTTTATGCTTGTTGTCAAGCAGAGCTTGTGAAATGGAGGGGCGTGTTTCTCCTCCCAGCAGGGAGTATCTTCACTGCCCCCAAAGTGTGCATGGGATGATTCATTCTGTGTGAGCTGGGGGGAAGGGAGAGGTTCTCAGCGGTCATTGGAATCATTGGAAGTGAAAAGCTAAGTGCAACTCGATAGTTTTTATCTAAATTTCTCGCTCTCTCTACATACTTTGTAACTAGAATGGGCATTTGACATTCAGGACTCTGGGAAAGATGGGTGATTTTTTTTTCTCTGTCTCTCTCTCACACAGTGATATATTCTACAGATTATTACACCTCTGATCTGTACAGATCTGCAGAACAAAACTATGCGCTTTATCTGTTTGTGTTTACATGGGACTGCACATCTGTATCAAGTGGTTTATGTGGGAGTTCGCATCTGTCTCTCAAAAGTTTTTTACGTTGGACTGCACAGTATAGGTGTGTTCTCGCTCTCTGTGTAATTTGCATGGGACTGTATATCTTACATGGGACTGCTGTGTGCAGCTATGTTCTCTGTTTCTGATTTACGCACAAAAGTGATTTACGTGGGACTGCACATCTGTGTAGCAAAATTGCTTTACGTGGGCCTGCACAGTACAGGTGTGTTCTCTCTGTATGTAATTTGCTCTCTCTCACTCCTCAAACTCCGTTGCTAAGCACAAATAAAGCAGCTCGTTCTCTTAAACCATAGCACTTTGCTAATGGTAACCTAGGACACATTTTAAGCTATGATCTTCGTATGAGACAACCCCTTTAAATAGCCCATTGAATTTTTTGTTCAGATTTTTTAATTTTTACTACATTAAATTTGAAATGTATTTTTGCTGCTCTCACCCTTTATTCTACATACAGCAAGAGCCAGCACACCACAGGTCTTGCTGGGATCTGTGGTCCACCAAACAAGATCACTACAATAGTTTGTATTCACTGATAGGCTAGAAATTAAAGCCATTAGAATAGCATATCTATAGCCTATACACATGTTAGTCATATCACTAATCTGCCTAATTTCCATAATGCAGCAAACACACAGGCGAGGTGCGTAGAATTTTAGACACCCTTTACGAGCGCACAAAAACCCCTTTCATAGATTCAGGCGCATTACACACTTTGCACAATGCACTTCGACGTGCCTATTTGCATACATGTCTCCTTAAGTGTAGCACTGGACCAAATTATTTCAACCCTGTATTAGACGGACTTCAGGACTGAATCAGTGGGGGGAAAAAGTATTTAGTCAGCCACCAATTGTGCAAGTTCTCCCACTTAAAAATATGAGAGAGGCCAGTAATTGACATCATAGGTAGACCTCAACTATGAGAGACAAAATGAGAAAACAAATCCAGAAAATCACATTGTCTGGTTTGGAAGGAATTTATTTGCAAATTATGGTGGAAAATAAGTATTTGGTCAATAACAAAAAAATACCTTGATATATATCCTTTGTTGGCAATGACAGAGGTCAAACGTTTTCTGTAAGTCTTCACAAGATTGGCACATACTGTTGCTGGTATGTTGGCCCATTCCTCCATGCAGATCTCCTCTAGAGCAGTGATGTTATGGGGCTTTTGCTGGGCAACACGGACTTTCAACTCTCTCTAAAGGTTTTCTATGGGGCTGAGATCTGGAGACTGGCTAGGCCACTCCAGGACCTTGAAATGCTTCTTACGAAGCCACTCCAGGACCTTGAAATGCTTCTTACGAAGCCACTCCTTCATTGCCCTGGCGGTGGGCTTGGGATCGTTGTCATGCTGAAAGCCCAGCCACATTTCATCTTCAATGCCCTTGCTGATGGAAGGAGGTTTGCACTCAAAATATCACGATACATTGCCCCATTCAATCTTTGATGTACACAGATCAGTCGTCCTGGTCCCTTTGCAGAGAAACAGCCCCAAAGCATGATGTTGCCACCCCCATGTTTCACAGTAGGTATGGTGTTCTTTGGATGCAGCTCAGCATTCTCTCGCCTCCAAACACGACGAGTTCTACCAAACAGGTCTACTTTGGTTTCATCTGACCATATGACATTCTCCCAATACTCTTCTGGATCATCCAAATGCTCTCTAGCAAACTTCAGATGGTCCCGGACATGTACTGGCTTAAGCAGGGAGACATGTCTGGCACTGCAGGATCTGAGTCCCTGGCAGCGTAGTGTGTTAATGATGGTAGCCTTTATTACATTGGTCCCAGTTCTCTGCGGGTCATTCACTAGGTCCCCCGTGTGGTTCCGGGATTTTTGTCACTGTTCTTGTGATCATTTTGACCCCACGGGGTGAGATCTTGCGTGGAGCCCCAGATCGAGGGAGATTATCAGTGATCTTGTATGTCTTCCATTTTATAATTATTGCTCCCACAGTTGATTTCTTCACACCAAGCTGCTTGCTTAGTGCAGATTCAGTCTTCCCAGCCTGGTGCTGGGCTACAATTTTGTTTCTGGTGTCCTTCAACAGTTTTTTGGCCCTCACCATAGTGGAGTTGGGAGTGTGACTGTTTGAGGTTGGGGACAGGTGTCTTTTATACTGATAACAAGTTCAAACAGGTGCCATTACTACAGCTAATGAGTGGAGGACAGAGGAGCCTCTTAAAGAAGAAGTTACAGGTCTGTGAGAGCCATACATCTTGCTTATTTGTAGGTGACCAAATACTTATCTTCTTATAATTTGCAAATAAATTCTTTCCAAATCAGACAATGTGATTTTCTGGATTAGTTTTCTCATTTTGTCTCCCATAGTTGAGGTCTACCTATGATGTCAATTACAGGCCTCTCTCATCTTTTTAAGTGGGAGAACTTGCACAATTGGTGGCTGACTAAATACTTTTTCCCCCCACTGTACATGAGGTGATAAATCGTCAGTGGACACTGTTTTTTCTCTTGTAAGTCATGCATATGATATAAGTAAGGGTACAAATATACAACACAGTTTTTGATCCTCCCCCCACCTTAGATACAATGCACTCAAGTCTCCTTTTCCCCATGCTTTTTTCCCTCCGATGTACAGTATTATAGTGATAGAAATCCAATGCATTAGAGCTAGCCATGCAGTTTATGATTCTCCACTCCTCCCCACTTTAGATACATTGCACTCAAGTGTCCTTTCCCCTGTGCTATGTCTATGTCCTTTCTCAACCTGATGTACAGTAGTATATATTGGTAGAAACCACATGGAATAGACCTGGCCCTGCAGTTTTTGATCCTCCCCAGTTTAGATTCAAAGCACTCAAGTCTCCGTTTCCTCTGTGCTATGTCAATGCCCTTGTGGTCTGGAGAAGACGTGTTGTAGTTGTGATCTGGAGAAGACGTCATGGCGGTCAGGGCCAGATGTAGACGAAGAAGAGAAAGAGAGCAACTCTTCAGAGACGTCTCCTGTAAGTGCCTGGATGTAACTTTACTGTAATCATTTATATGTCTGCAGAGCCTGTGTACAGCTGGTATCCACCACTGTATGGTAACTCTGTGGCGGTAACATAGGTTGTAGTATAATGGTTTTTATCCAGTAATGGTATTGTGTATTATTCAGTCACTATGTGGTGGAGATATGTGGTCACGGTGTTGCAGTATTCGGTCACTATGTTCTGGTGATATGTGGTCACTGTGTTGTGGTATTCGGTCACCATGCGGTGGTGATATGTGGCCACGGTGTGGCGGTATTATTTGGTCATTATGCGGTGGTGATATGTGGCCACGGTGTGGCGGTATTATTTGGTTACTATGTGCTAGTGACATGTGATCTTAGTAGGATATTGGTACTATTAGCCTGGGATTCTGTTTTTGTGCAGCAGTGTTATTTGGTAACTGTTTGACTATTATTTAGTAGTTATATACGTAGCGCATTGTGTTAAAGTTTCAGTATATTTGGTTGATGGTGATGCAATGTGTCGCATCATGGCGCATTATGTTACGGGTGGGGGAATTTCTTCACCTCACCCTGCGTGCAGTTTAGCCTAGGAACGGCCCTGTATTAGGGTATGTTCACACGGTGTAATTGCGGCACGTACTGGACGCGCCGCAATACACCGTGTGTTTTGGAAGTTGCGCTGATCAGCGCGTACTTCCAAAGCACAGGGAGAGGGGGGCCCATTGACATGTATTGTCAGTGGCATAAAACATCCTAAAAGGGGTTGTCTCACTACAATGATTCATCTTACCTCAGTCCTGTTTTCTCAGTTTCATTTTTGAATTCAGGGGAGTGTTTACTGGCTACTATTGGCCTGCAGTGACAGGTCTGTAGTTACAGCAACCAGTGCTAACAGCCTATCAGGAGAGATAGAACAGGTCTAGCTATAGCGACTTGAGGAACCGATGCAGCCCATACAGGAGGGGGATATCTAGGAATAGGTAGGACACTGTTAATGGACATATATTGTAAACTGACTTTACTTTAGTGATCTTTAACCTCTTTAAAGTGGTTTTGCCAGGACCTGCCTTATCTGCTAAGAAGCAAATGTAAACAAGCCACAGAGCTGAGAGAGAGAGACAGACAGCCAGAGCACAGAGCTGCATAAGGGATCGTGTTAAATTCTCACTCAAATAATCAAACTACAACTTGTGGATTCTGTATACAAAAGACAACACCTTTTCTCCACAGCAGCTTGAAAGCTTCTTCATGTTCCCTGTCATCAGATAAAGCAGGTATCTAATCACACTACAACTAGTGGATTCTGTATACAAAACACAACATATTTCTACCCGGTGCCTTGAAAGCTTTTTCAGCTCCTTCTCATCAGATAAGAAGTGTGATCTGCTCAAGCCCGGCCAGCAGCTCTTGTCAGGTCGTATCTAGTAGAAGCTTTGAAGTAACTAAGGGCAGGTAAGGCAGCCTGTAGCTCTCTCATACTGCAATTTTGTAATCACATATATTTAGAAAAGTGATTAAATACCCATTTTGGAGGATCCCACGTCAACATTACATCGTGGCAAAACCCCTTTAAGTGATGTTCACACGATGTTTTGAATACATTGCATAAAACATATCCAAAGACATACCCAAAGTGTGCTGCGTTTGGATGCGCAGCAGAAACACACCCTATAGTTTAAAATAAAATGGACGTTTGTAAAGCACGTATCACCTGAACAATGTGTGTTTTACATTGCTTTCTATGTATAATCACACTGAACATTGTTGAATACGTTCTGGGGTCCATTTTTCGGTACATAAAACATGCCCGAAAACGTATTTAAAAAACGCCATGTGAACATCCCCTAAAACGCACTTTTAGACTGATACATGAGGTAATAAATGAGCTTTGTGCCCTGTGCATGTGATAGAGGGTAGGAATACACGGCGTGGTTTCAGCATGGTTCACAGCCGCATTATGACTGCACCGTGTGTTCCTACCCTCTATCACATGCATTACTTACAAACAATGCCCTCTGCTGATTTATTACCTGTAAATTGTGACTGACATTTTGGCAGGAAATCTCACACAGGGAAGGAAAGGAGCTTAGTAAATTGAGTGAAGTCTCCTAATATTGCAGCCATTAGCCTGAACATAATGTGATAATGTCTGGATGGCAGACAGCATGACTCTGTGCAGAAGCCCTCTCCTTGCTACACACAGTGCATCCATCTCTGCCTGCATCCCAGCACACTGTTGCTTGCAGAGAAGGAGGAGCCAGCAGTACCAACTGTACCAAGACTTCCCATCCATTACTCTCCACAGCATGCGCTGCCTGGGCACACGGGCACTCTCATAAACACACGTCCAGTTCATTCACGGGAGCACGGACTGCCAGTCACCATGTCGGCAGGCAAATCACCCTTCAAAAAGAGAGCCAGCTTACAAGCTCCGACGCCGGCAGGTGAGTGTGGAGAGAAGGCAGAATGTATACGAGCACTATGCGCGGGGAAAGCACACAGCCCGCAGCAGAAGGAAACAAAAAATGGCGCGGCGAACGAACGGTTCTGTGGTGAAGAGGAGCTGCAGCTGTGCACCTCAGGGGCAGCGGCATCACCTGAAGAAAAGAACGGCTGGGATGAGGGAGACATTACATGGCTGTGTGTGGGGGTGGGACACGGGCATCTCCCACACTGCAGCTGCTCACTTCTAGCACTGTGGAGACTGCATAGATTAGTGGTACTCATTCCTGACTGCTCAACAGGTGAAGAAAACCAAGGTGTTCTTAAAGGGGTTGTCCATTACAAACAATATATATTCCACTAGGGCCAGGGTGGTCCAAAAAAGACTGATACCAAGCTGCCTCTTGCCCTGACACGCTGAAGGGGCTCGAACGCAAGCTTCCCCTCTGTGTCGGGGCAAGAACCCGGATAGCAAGAGGCGAGGGACAGCTAGGTAAATTAAAGGGGTTGTCTCACTACAAGATTCATCTTACCTCAGTACTGTTTTCTTGGTTTCACTTTGAATTCAGGGGCGTGTCTACTGGTTTCTACTAGGCTGCAGTAGAAGCCAGGTCTGTAGCTATAGCAACCAGGGCTGGCAGCCTATCAGGAGAGATCAAACAGGTCTGTAGCTATAGCGACCTGATGAGCTGATACAGCTCATACAAGAGGGGATACCTAGGAATAGGTAGGACACTGTTAATGGACACATATTGCAAAGTGACTTATTTTTGCAAGATCTTTAACATAAAAAGCAATCCTTGTAGTGAGACAACCCCTTTAAAGGATTTAAAAAAAACTTTGGACCAATGGAATGTAATTTTTTTGTAATGGACAACACCTTTAATTTGTGTCTCAGGTCACCATGAGAATGCTGCTCAGTGCACTCAGTGGTCACTCAGAATTACCAATAAGGACATACACAGTATGGCCATCACCTTTCTGCGAACCAAAACCATGTTTGATAATAGAAAGTTAAGTCCCCACTTGCAGCTGTTAGGCTATGTTCACACGGCAATTACGCCGTGTGGACGGGGTCGGAGGGCCGGCACCTCACCGGCCCATAGACTATCATTACTAGTGGCGCGTATACGCCGTTAGTAAATGACCAGTCACTTATCTCCCCCCGCGGTGGATTCACTGAGCAGGGAGAGGAGACATAATCCATAGTTCTCTATGAGAACTGTGGATTTCCGTAATGACTGGGACGTTTTCCAGCGTAATTCGCGCACTACGGCGCGTAATTACGGACTGAAATACGGCCCATTTTAAACCGTGTGAACATGGCCTTAGAGTATGTTCACATGGTGTGTTGACCCAAACACGCATCTAACAATGTGCCGTGTGATTTACATTGCTTTCAATATAATACATGCATCAGCGTTCAGACGAGTGATCACCGATGCGTGTTTTACATGCATCTTCCTGATGCGTTTTACATGCGTCTTTGTGATGCGTCTTTCGGATCCTTTCAAAGAATTGACATGTCAGTTCTTGATCCGTTTAACGCAGTAGGCACCAGATTGAAAACTATAGGGTGCGTCTCTGCTGCAGCAAAAACGCATCGAAATGCACCTGTGTGTTGAATGCAATTGACGCAGCGCATTTGAATCCGTTTTTCGGATCAAAAATGGATCCAACACGCTGTGTGAACATACCCTTACAGTTTTTCATCTTCTGGAAATCCTTTCCACAAGCTTTCGGAGGGTGTCTGTAAGACCATGTCCCCACGGCACTGATTTTCGGCCGGTTTTTCAGACGGCCTGAAAAACCGGCCGAAAATGAGCACTATTGTGCTCTATGGAAAACCCGTGCAGCAGTCCCCACTGCACGGGTTTTCCGCACGACGGCCGCAAAACCGGACAAATACGGTCCGGCAAACCGGCCGGTATTTGTCCACTGCCGTGGGGATGCGCCCTTAGAATTTTGCCTCTTCTGTCAAAAGAGCATTTGTCAGGTCAGGTACTGATGCCAGGGAAGAAGGTCTGGCTCACAATCGGTGGATCACAAAGGTGTTGAGGTCAGAGCTCTGTACCAGACTCCTCAATCCATGTCTTTATGCACCTGGCAATGTGCCCCATAGCACAGTCATGCTGGCACAGGAACAAGGGCTTACCTCAAAACTGCTCCTACAAAGGTAGAGGTATACAATTTTCTTAAAGGGGTTGACCAGTTCCTATAAAAATGTATTAGAAGTTCCTGGTAGCCCAATAAAAAAAAAAAAATCTATACTCGCCACCCCAGTGCTGGGTCTCTCTGGTCTTTTGTTTTTTTTTCTTCTACTTCCGTACGGGGAGATCACCATAGCAGCTGGCGATTGGCTGCCTCGTTTATATCATAGTTCGATTGACATGTGGCTGCTGCAGCCAATCAGCAGCTGCAGCAGTGACCTCCCCGTTCGGAAGTAGAAAAAACCCAGAAGACCAGAGAACCAGCACTGGACTAGAGGGACCTAGAAGGGCGAGTATTGTTTTTTTTTTTATTGGCCACCAGGAGCTTCGTATTAATTTTTTACAGGAACTGTATGTGCTTTATGTGCTGCAGAATCAACATTTCTTTTTAATGAGAAAAAGGGGCCTAGTACAAACACTGAAAACCAGCCCTAGACCTTTATTCCACCTCCAGTAAATTTAACACTGGGCACACTATGCATTCTCCAGGCATCCCCCGCCGAACCCAGATGAGTCCATCAGCCTGCCAGACAGTGAAACCTGATTCCTTAGCTGAGCACGTTCAGCTGATGCCTGCCATCGCACATACTGATCTGAGGGCAGCTGCTCAACCAATGAAGCCCATTTCATGAAGCTACTGGCACTCTGTTCTTAAGCTGATGTCACTTCCAGAGACAATCTGGAAATTCGTAGCAAGTGAGGTAATAAAAACCAGAAGATTTTATGTGCCATGTTATCTCCAGATGCCTCAACTTCACAATAATTGTGTTTACAGTTAACGGGGACAGATCTAGCGGATGAGAAGTGTCACAAATTGACTTGTGGTAAAGGTTGCATCATATGACATGCCATGTTCAAAATCACGACTAATATAGCAATGTTGTCGAGATTGCATGGCTGTGTGAAAAATTAGAATTCTATCATTTGGAGGGTGGTTAGGCACTTTCAGACATATAGTTTACCTGTTGTAAGGTTTGCCCATCAGATTGTTGTCTATTATTTTTTTTTAAAAAATAGATAAATAATAATGCACAACCTCTTAGAGCATGTTCACACGACGGATTTGGCCGCGATTATGGCCGCGGGTTCCGACCCGGTTTCCGCGGCCAAATCGCGCCTAGTTTATTAACATGGTTTCCTATGGAAAACCGCGTTAATATTCACACGCCGCGGGTTTGGCCGTGGAAAACCGCGCGTGTGGAGAACTCTCCTGTCGATTCTTGACAGGGAGTGCTCTGTGCAGCGGCCACGGGTGGCGCCGCGGGTGGTGCGCAGCTGGGCCGCGGCTCTCGGCGCGGTTTGCCCCCTGCTATTAATTTGCATGGGGGCAAGCCGCGCCCCAAACCACGCCCCACCCGCGGCGAGACCACGCCCAGCACCCGCGCTGCAAACCCGCGTCAGGAGACGTGAGTTTGCGGCGAGGTTTGACGAGGCTTCAGGCCGTGGGAAGAGCCGCGGCGAAACCCGCGGCCAAAACCGCCATGTGAACGGGGCCTTAGATACCTCACATGGAGAATTGTGCGCTGAACGCACCACAATACGCCGTGTGTTTTAGAACCAGCGAGTACTTCTAAAGCACAGAGGGGCCGGCCCCATTCACTCTATCAGCAGTGTGTAAGCGCCACGAAGAAGTGACATGTCACTTCTCTCCCTCGGTGTACAATCCGATCGTATTGTACGCCAGGGGAGACGAGACGTAATTACCGTAATTGCGGCGCTCATGTCGGGCGTATTGAACCGCAAATACGCCGCCAGAAAACACCCTTAAGGAATAGACAGATATGGATCTCCATAGAGGAAAGTAGTTTCCTGTCAGAGAGGTTTTCCTTACTTTCTTTGCCAGTAGCCATTCTTGTTTTTGGCAAACATTATGTGGAAGAACACTTAAAGGGGTTGTCTCACTACAAAGATTATCTTTCAACATATAGAGAACGCTGAATGAAAACTTTTTCCAAATACATTCCTCTTTTGATGTTACATTGGTCAGGGGATAAGAGAGATTTTATGTGCTTTGAATGCACACAGGTTTCTCTGGTTACTGTCCTGCTCTCCCTTCCTGATTAGTCAGAGAGTAGGGAGTGATGTCACCAGGATGGACTGCAGCTTAAGGACAGAGTGTGTTATCTTTAGCAAACAAAGGAGACTACTTTTTGTGTGGAAAATGGGCAGGGCATGAGATTATCATAAGGTCTGTTGTAGCTGTCATAGAACTGTATGTATGTAGAGTATTATGTGTATTCTGTATTGTCATTCAGCCATGCATGTATTGTGAATGTCATTTCTGTAGCTTGAGACCTCCACCCCCTTTTGCAAATGGAATTTGTAGCATAGGACTGTAGAACACCACACAAGTCCTTAAAGGGGTTGTCTCGCTACAAAGATTAGCATTCAACATGTAGGGAACACTAAATGAAGATGTTTTCCAAATATATTGCTTTCTAGTTTCCCAAGTGACCTACCTGTGTACTTCTCCCCCCCTTGCTGTTTG
This sequence comes from Phyllomedusa bahiana, assembly GCA_025379985.1. NCBI lineage: Eukaryota > Metazoa > Chordata > Amphibia > Anura > Hylidae > Phyllomedusa > Phyllomedusa bahiana. The sequence goes on from JAODAL010002835.1 coordinate 125,811, forward strand.
TTCTATTTGATAGTAGGGACACAGGTCGCGGCAGCAAAGAACTCTGGACAGTGAGAGCTTGTTTGTTATCTGATCTTCCAGACAAAAGAACGTAATTATTACTGTTTACTTTAACTCAGAAGCTTCCCTGGTCCTGACAGCATGAGATTTATCAAATTAGCAGAGGTCTGAATACACGGAGCTCATATGCTAATTACAGACAGCTTGACCAGGAAGTGACAGAGCAAAGCAGCATTATTTCATTCATGGATCCTATGAAACATTGAGATGAGACAACCCCTTTAAGACAATTCTATTACTCTGCTTGTTTATGTAACCCAGGGCTGCATCTTACATTTTATGGCCAATTCTGTATATACAAGTGTTATTAATACTTGATAGAAGGCCAAAACCGTATCAGCCCAGAGGTGACCTGTGACCTGTCCACCGCCATAAAAGACTAGCCACAAAAAGTTCAGAGTTCATTGGCCTATCAACACTGAAGCACAGCTCGTGAATGCCATCTAGTAGGGATAGTAAGCAACAACCCTCATTAAGCATCATGGGTCCGCCCACCTCATTATATCTCCAGCCAGTGAGGTGCAGCCTAATTAGCTGATGGGTGGTGAGGAAACCTGAGATGACTGAATGGTCTATAAGACCCATTGTCGAGGCTCAGATCATTGTACATAGTTTGGGGTTCAGTTCTGGATTGAGCTGTGTTACATTTCTTCTTCCGTGCCCCCGGATCTGAAAGCCGACCATTATAAGTGTAAGGACTTTCTAAGTATTCTCCCTTTGATTTTATAACTGTTTGCTAACGTATGTCATATTCATTGTTATTGTATTTTTTATGTAAGCACTGCACCTTTCTTTATTATTAATATTAAAATTAATAAGATTAGTTCTTGTCGCTGTACGAATTCATTACCTTGAAGAAGTGTTTTTAACCCTGTAGCTGCTGGAAAGCAGTGAGGTGACCCTGTAAACGTTGGTAACTGTATTTTTAAATCAGAGTCCTTCCCTCTGATTTCCTTTACTTTTTGATTATTGAGGAAGGTGGTGGCAGTGTAGTATTTTTGAGGTGCTGGAACTGCCTTGGGGTGTGATTTATGCTCGATTTGCCACCTGAGTGAGAGGTAAGTGCAAAGAGGCCTTTGTGGAAAATAAATCAACTCCATTACAGAGGCCCCCACGTCACAGGCTGGTGAGTGTGTACGTGACACTTTTGATTGTTTACTTTGAGCTCTGTAGCCCTCTTTACTATAGATTACATCTCCTGCAGTCATGTCAGTGCAATTGGAAGCAGGGCTGTGGAGTCGGAGTCGTGGAGTCGGAGTCGGTGGCTATTTTGCAGGAGTCGGAGTCGTCATAAAATGGACCGACTCCCAAAATCTATAATAAGTTGGTCCAGTTAGTTCGATGCAGTGTAAAGAGCAAGATGGGTCTGGCCAGTGCTGCTGCTCCCATATCTTCAGCCTCATCACATGAGGAGTGTAATTGAGGACATGGAGCAGGCAAAACCCTGCCCCAGGGGAAAAGATTCCGCTCCCGTGGCAAACAGATTTCAGCAAAATTTTTTACCTGTTTTCAAAGAAGTAGAAGAGTTTAACCATTCATCAAAACTGACTGTGGCTGAGGCAATTCCTTTATACCCTGACATTGTTAGAGATGTTGCCCCTGTGGTTATCGTTTTGCCAACTACCCAAGTTAGTGTAGAGAGGCCGTTCTCTAGCCTGGAAATAATGAGATCAGATGTGAGGTCGTGTATGCAGGATCTGATGGAGGCAATACTATTTCTCAGAACAAATTCAGAGACTCCACGAATGTTCCTGCAGTGTTTTGCATATTTACAATTTTTTTGTGTCCTAAAGTCCTATCCAATAAATATATTTCACACTGACAAGCAAAATTGTAACATTGTTTTGAACTTGTGACTTTCAGGCTCCATATCTCTCCATCCACTACAGCTTTGTACATGAGGCTACTGTAATTTTATATACAGTCATTTACCTATCTTATACATAAATTTGACCTGCAAGTATTTAGCATCTGCTTAGTTACAATTTTGCTCCTAAAAATCAAAGTGTTCATTTTTATTATTTTGTTAGAATTTGGGAAATCCACCTTTGGTTTTCAGCACAGCCTGAATCTTTCTGGGCTCTGAATCAGATTCAAGCATATCTTGACCAAAATCTGATCCCAGGTCTCTTCTACACATTCCCAATGTTGGTGCAGCCTGGACTTGGCTACAAATACAGCTTTTTCATCAACTCTACCCACAAGTGTTCAAAAGATCAAAACATTGTTACCCTTTAGCTTGTCAGTGTCTGTTCTACCTAAATAGTTTGATTATTGTATCATAAAGTGATAAAAAGCCAGATGTTACCATTTTACTACAGTAAAGTTATCACTTAAACATGCGCCATGTATGAGGGAGTCGGAGGTTTGGGAAATTGAGGAGTCGGAGTCGGGGGTTCGGCTTGCCGACTCCACAGCCCTGATTGGAAGAGCTGGGAATACAGAGCTGATATGCTAATCAATGCTATAGAAACACTTACAGCCTAACCAGGAAGAGTGAGGAGGTGTGAATCTGAAACTGCCTCTGGTTCTGTGAAAAAGCATGGTGAGACAACTCCTTTAACAGGCGAGTCTGAAAATGTGGCATAGAGCTGTGGTTGATGACTTACTGCTGAAAGAATGAGTGGGTTTTGGATGTTGGATTTTTCTGGGCCAGACGTTGCCTGAAACTATGCGTATGATGTGATAGGACTTTACAGATGCTTATATTTAGCTGTTTTGACCATATCCGTGATGAGAATCTGATCTTCTAATATTTGCTGTGTTCACAATTGACTGTATGTTGGAAGTACTGCAGATTTGTAGGTTCTTGTCTTCAATGATCATTACATTAAGGCAAAAATAAGAATGCAATGCTATTGATTTTCCTGTTATGTTATATTTAATAGAAATAATAAGAGTTACATCATATTTTTTATAGATTATAGTAAGTATAGTGTAGTTTCTGTTTGTTTTTTTATATTAACGTGTACTGTAAATGTATAACACCTGGTTTATATATACCAACTCTGTATGTACACATAGCATATAAATCACCCGTGGCTCCTAAATAGCTTTAAATGAAGACATGCTGCTGGAATTTTATATGGGGGTTTACTTCCAGCTAATATCTAGAAAAACAGCAAATATACTTAGTTGTCCAGCATGTCCATAAAACATTTATTTATTATATCTTCATATACAAGGGATAAAACATACTGATGTAATACTTACGCGTTTCAGACCTATGTGGTCCTTGTTCACAGCAATTTTATATCATGTGGCACACTTGGTTAAAAACATAGAAAAAAACAATTATAGGCTACTGCCCACATAATCGCTTAACTCTTTATACTACAGGGAAATCCCATTAAACTGGGTCTATTGCAGTTGTTTCTATGTATAATGAGGAAACTGCTACAAAAAAAAAAGAAAAACCTACTTAATTTACTTATACACTATAAGAAAAGGGACTTCCTTTATTAATAAACATATAGTAAATCACTTCTGTGGTTCATGCCCCCCAGGATCCAAAACTCCCTACCTCTATGTGGTTTGTTAACTCCTTCAATGCAATAATAGCAGAGGGAATCCAAAGAGCTGGCGTGGTGCTCGACAAACTGAGTTGCGCCACAGATATGAGTGTGTCCATTTTTTTTATGCCCGCTACATGTTCTGCTATTCTTATTTTAGGGTATATTCACATGGGGTAATTTCGGCGCGCATTTCGCCGCGTATTTGCGCCGAAATTACGGTAATCCTTAGTTCTCATAGAGAACTATGGATTACGCCTCCTCTATACGATCGTATTGTACGCGCGGGGAGATAAGTGACGAATACGCGCCGCGAGTAATCAGTGTCAATGGTGCCGGCGGTACTGTACGCGCTGCAGTACATTGTGTGAACATACCCTAAGGCTTATGAATTGTACTACCCACATTCATTTTGTCGCAGGTGCTGCAGGCTAAAATGTGGAGTATAAGATGGTTATCGCAGTTAATAAAGGACTTTATTTTATACTCCTTCAACGCAACTGTGTTTTTTAAAGAAGTTTTTTTTTTTTTTTTTTTACATTTAGGCACATGTTACACGGGCTTCCTCCACAAGAAACCCTTTTGCAATAACCACGTTTTTCTCATTATATAAATATATATAATATAATTTTCTCATTATATAAATAAATATATATAATATCCAGAATACCCGCCATGTGCTCACAGAGAGCAGCTAGATGAGCTGGCAGTGACTTAATAAGGTACTGGCAGGCTGTCACAGGTATCTGGAGCCATGCTGACGGCAGTGCATGCCACAGTTATTGAAGGGTGCATGGGGGTAGATCCATAGGGCACACACAAAGATCGAGGTGGTCCCACAGATGCTCAGTTTGGTTTCAGATCTGGGGAATTAGGGGCAAGGTTAGTATTTTGAAACCTTGGTCATAATCTTCCAACTAGTGATGGACATTTATAGCTCTGTGATATATCACATTGTCTTGCTGGAGTATGCTATCTGCTCCAGGGAAGACATGTACAGTGAAGGAAATATTTATTTGATCCCTTGCTGATTGTGTAAGTTTGCCCACTGACAAAGACATGAACAGTGTATAATTTTAAGGGTAGGTGAATTTTAACAGTGAGAGATAGAATATCAAAAATAAAATCCAGAAAATTACTTTGTAGAAATTGTATAAATTTATTTGCATTTTGCTGAGAGAAATAAGTATTTGATCCATTTGGCAAACAAGACTTAATACTTGTTTGCAAGCACAGCAGTCAGATGCTTTTTGTAGTTGACAATGAGGTTTGCGCACATGTCGGTAGGAATTCTGGTCCACTCCTCTTTGCAGATCATCTCTAAATCATTAAGATTCTAAGGCTGTCGCTTATCAACTCGGAGCTTCAACTCCCTCCATAAGTTTTCTATGGGATTAAGGCTGGAGACTGGCTAGACCACTCCATGACCTTAATGTGCTTCTTTTTGAGCCATTCCTTTGTTGCCTTGGCTGTATGTTTTGGGTCATTGTCTTGCTGGAAGAGCCAACTATGACCCATTTTTAATGTTCTGCTGGCTGGAAGGAGGTTGTCAGTCAGGATTTTACGGTACATGACACCATCTATTCTCCCATTAATGCGGTGAAGTAGGCATGTGCAATTAGCAGAGAAACACCCGCAAAACATAATGTTTCCACCTCCGTGCTTGACAGTGGGGATGGTGTTCTTTGGGTCATAGGCAGAATTTCTCTTCCTCCAAACACGGCGAATTGACTTAATGCCAAAGAGCTGAATTTTTGTCTTATCTGACCACAACACCTTCTCCCAGTCACTCACAGAATCATCCATGTGTTCACTGGCAAACTTCAGACGGGCCTGCACATGTGCCTTCTTGAGCAGGGGGACCTTGCTGGCACTGCAGGATTTTAAACCATTATGGCGTAATGTGTTACCAATGGTTTTCTTGGTGACTGTGGTCCCAGCTGCCTTGAGATCATTAACAAGTTCCCCCTATGTAGTTTTAGGCTGATCTCTCACTTTCCTCATGATCAAGGATACCCCACGAGGAGAGATTTTGCATGGTGCCCCAGATCGATGGCGATTGACAGTCATTTTGTATTTCTTCCATTTTCTTACTATTGCACCAACAGTTGTCTCCTTCTCACCCAGCGTCTTTCTTATGGTTTTTCAGCCCATTCCAGCTTTGTGCAGGTCTATGATCTTGTCCCTGACATCCTTAGAAAGCTCTTTAGTCTTGCCCATGTTTTAGAGGTTAGAGTCTGACTGACTAATTGAGTCTGTGGACAGAAGTCTTTTATAAAGGTGATTATTTAAGACAGCTGTCTAATGCAGGTAACGAGTTGATTAGGAACGTTTAACTGGTCTGTAGGAGTCAGAACTCTTAATGGTTGGTAGGGGTTCAAATACTTATTTCTCTCAGCAAAATGCAAATAAATTTATATAATTTATACAATGTGATTTTCTGGATTTTATGTTGGATATTCTATCTCTCAATGTTAAAATTAACCTACCCTTAAAAATATAGACTGCTCATGTCTTTATCAGTGGGCAAACTTACAAAATCAGCAAGGGATCCAATACTTATTTCCTTCACTGTATGGACAAACATGATGTTCAGGAATGGATTCACATCCAGATCAGTTAAAAGTGCCTTCCACATGGATGAGTGAGCCCAGAGAATGACTCAAAAACATTCCCCAGACCGTAATGCTACCACCACCAGCTTGTGTTCTTCCAGCAATGGTTGCAGGGTGTTTGTCTTCTGATGTTTCTCACCTGACATGCCAGCAGCCATCCATTAAATAAAGCAGAAAACATGACTCATCAGAGAAGGCAACCTGAGGCCAATAAGTGGAGACACACGTCTGATTCTGCTGTGAAAATTGAAGCCTTTAATACTGATGCAACTTCATAAATAGAGGTGCAGTGACCATCGGCCTGCTTCAGTCCCAAAAGTAAGAGGGTTCGCTGAACTTGTTTTAACTCCTTAACGACCGCGCACCGTCTTTTGACGTCGGCTGGTGCGGGTCGTTTGTCTGCAGCGACGTCTTTTGGCGTCGCTGCAGACATTGGAGTTTGCGGCTTCCGGCGCCACAGCAGCGCTGAGATCGGGGCTGTACAGTACAGCCCCGATCCCAGAGCATCTCCTGCGAGCACCAGGGAGTGGAGGAAACCTCCGCAACCCGGTGCTTTAACCCTATGATTGCGTCGGATCGTCACCACAGCGCAATCAAAGGGTATCCCTGCTCTGTGATGTGATCGGAACACCCGGTGTCGCGTCATAGCCCGGGGATTGGCTGCTCAGTCAGCCCTGGGGACCTAGTGTGACCCCAGAACTGTCTTTATCAAGCCAGTGACCAGGACAGACTGTGTGCTGTCCTGATCACTGCCTGTGTCAAAATGACACAGATTATAATGTATTAGCATATATGAATATGCTAATACATTACTAAGTGTTAAAAAAAAAATGTAAAACAGTTCTCCCTTCATGGGATTTTAATTAAAAAAAAAAGTAAAAAAAATAGAAAAAGTGTAAAAAAAATAATAAAAATAAATACTGAATCAAAAATAATTGTGCATATATTACACACACAAAAAAAAAACTAGACATATTAGGTATCCACACGACCGTAATAAGCTGTAGAATTAATCTAACAAGTTATTAAGTGTGAAATGTGAATAGTGCAAAAAATGTAAAAAAACAAAATTTGTTTTTTACAAAATAAAAAAAATTCTGCAATTATTTATAAGTGAACTTAAACTATTCCCCCATAAAGTACAACTTGTCTCGAATAAAACGAGGCCTCATACAACTGCGTCATTAAAAAAATGAAAAAGTTACGACTGTTGAAACGCAAGGAGGCAAAAACTAAAAACATTTTCTGGTCATTATCTACTTTTCAGGCATTCGGCTTAAGGGGTTAAACACACGTCTGGTAATCCTAGTTTATTTTGGCGGTCAGCTGCTCCACAGTAGGTTGTTAGTCTGTTTTTGTGCACTTTTATAACTGACATTCATCTCTCACATCTATGGAATGTGGTGCTCTTCAGTTTCCTCACATTGATTCCATTTTTCCACTCAAGATACACTTTCATGCAAACAAGAAACTGTGCTGTGTCAGAAATACTGCCGCCTTAGGCCTGAAAGCCAATATTCATCCCTTTTTGCAATTCTGATAAATCCCCCCTTTTCCCATGACAACAATGAGGGATATGAGTGCAAACAGCATACACACATTATACAGTATCTCACAAAAGTGAGTTCACCCTACACATTTTTGTAAATATTAAATTATATATTTTTATGGGACAACACTGAAGATATGAGACTGATACAATGTAAAGTATTCAGTGTACAGCTTGTATAAGGCTAGGTTCACATGGCTTAACTGCGGGGCGTAATTTCACCCCGCAATTACGCCGTGTGGACGGGGGAGCGAGCGGGGGGCCGGCACCTCGCCGGCCCATAGACAATCATTACTAGCGGTGCGTATACGCCGCTAGAAAGTGACATGTCAATTATCTCCCCGCCCGGCGGCTTCGCCGGGCGTGGAGAGGAGACGTAATCCATAGTTCTCTATGAGAACTGTGGATTACCGTAATGACTGGGACGTCTTCGGCCCATAATTGGCGCACTCCGGCGCGTAATTACGGACTGAAATACGGCCCATTTTAAGCCGTGTGAACATAGCCTAACAGTGGGAATTTGGTGTGCCCTTAAAATAACTCGCATCCATCAATGTCTAAACCACTGGCAACAAAAGTGAGTACTAAGTGGAAATGGACAAATTGTGCCCAAAGTGTCAATATTTTGTGTGGTCACCATTATTTTCCAGCACTGCCTTAATTCTCGGAAATGGAGTTCACTAGAGCTTCACCACTGGAATCCTCTTCCACTCCTCTATGATGACATCATAGAGCTGGTGGATGTTAGAGACATTGGGGCAGATTTATCAAGGCACTTGCACCAGAATTCTGGCTCCATTTGCGCCAGAAACCAGCTTTTCGCCACATTTACTATGTGTTTTAGACAGTTTCAGACGCTTCTGCGCCTCGTCCGACAAAAGGGGCGTGGCCTCTTAAATGGGGACGTGGTTACGCGGGAAAAGGGGGCATGGCTTAAATGCGACCAAAAAAAGCGCCCAGATTTTGTCTAAGTTTCTAGTGTGAAAGTAAGCCAACTTAATTGTGGTACAAACTTAGACTAGACAGTTCTAACCTGCGGCAGATTTATCAACACTATGATAAATGTGGCGCATTATATAACTGTCTAGTCTAACTTTACACTGTCTAAAAGTAAGACACTTTTGATAAATCTGCCCCATTGTGCTCCTCCACCTTCCATTTGAGGAGGCCCCATAGATGCTCAATCGGGTTTAGGTCTGGAGACATGCTTGGCCAGTTCAGGATCTTTATTCTCATTTTCTTTATCAAGGCAGTGGTTGTCTTGGAGGTGTGTTTGGGGTTGTTATGATGTTGGAATCAGGGCTGTGGAGTCGGCAAGCCGAAGCCCCGACTCCGACTCCCTCATACACGGCGCATGTTTAAGTGATAACTTTACTGTAGTAAAATGGTCCCATCAGGCTGTTTACCACCTTATGATACAATAATCAAGCTATTTTGGTTGAACAGACACTGACAAGCAAAATGGTAACAATGTTTTGATCTTTTAAACACTTGTGGGTAGAGTTGAAGAAAAAGCTGTATTTGTATCCAAGTCCAGTCTGCACCAACATTGGGAATGTGTAGAAGAAACTTGGGATCAGATTTTGGTCAAGATATGCTTGAATCTGATTCAGAGCCCAGAAGGATTCAGGCAGTATTGAAAACCAAAGGTGGATTTACCAAATACTAACAAAATAATAAAAATTAAAGGGGTTGTCTCACTACATTGAGATGAACTCAGTCCTGTTTTCTTGGTTTCATTTTGAATTCAGGGGCATGTTTACTGGCTTCCACTAGGCTGCAGTATAAGTATGGTCTGTAGCTATAGCAATCAGTGCTGGCAGCCTATCAGGCGAGATCGAACAGGTCTGTAGCTATAGCGACCTGAGGAGCTGATGCAGCTCATACAAGAGGGGATATCTAGGAATAGGTAGGGCACTGTTAATGGACACATATTGCAAAGTGACTTGTTTTTACAAGATCTTTAACATAAAAAGTCATCCTTGTAGTGAGACAACCCCTATAACACTTTGATTTTTAGGAGCAAAACTGTAACTAAGCAGATGCTAAATACTTGCAAGTCAAATGAATGTATAAGATAGGCAAGATGACTGTATATAAAATTACAGTAGCCTCATGTACAAAGCTGTAGTGGATGGAGAGATATGGAGCCTGAAAGTCACAAGTTCAAAACATTGTTACCATTTTGCTTGTTAGTGTAAAATATATTTATTGGATATGACTTTACAACACCAAAAAATTGTAAATATGCAAAACACTGCGGGAACATTTGTGGAGTCTCTGAATTTGTTCTGAGAAATAGTATCGCCTCCATCAGATCCGGCAGACATGACCTCACATCTGATGTCATTATTTCCAGGCTAGAGAACAGCCTCTCTACATTAACTTGGGTTGGGCGCAAAACGGTGACCACGGGGGCCACATCTCTAACAATGTCAGGGTATAAAGGAATTGTCTCAGCCACAGTCAGTTTTGATGAATGGTTGAACTCTTCTACTACTTTGATAACAGGTGAAAAATTTTGCTGAAATTTGTTTGCCATGGGAGCGGAATCTTTTCCCCTGGCGCAGCGCTTTGCCTGCTCCATGTCATCAATTACACTCCTCATGTGATGAGGCTGAAGATATGAGAGCAGTAGCACTGGCCGGACCCAATTCCTCTTGCTCTTTGCATCGAACTAACTGGACCAACTAATTAGATATTTTGGGAGTCGGAGTCGGTCCATTTTATGACGACTCCGACTCCACGACTCCATAGCCCTGGTTGGAATACTGCCTTGCAGCCCAGTTTCTAAAGGAAGGGAATCATGCTCTGCTTCAGTATGTCACAGTACATGTTGGTATTAATGGTTCCCTGAATGAACTTAAGCTACCACAGCCAGCAGCACTCCTGTAGACACAAACAATGACACTCTCACCACCATGCTTAACTGCAAGCAAGACACACTTGTCTTTGTACTCCACACCTGGTTGCCACCACACACACTTAACACCATCTGAACCAAATGAGTTTATTGTGGTCTCATCAGACTGCCGTGCATGGTTACAGTAATCCATGTCCTTAGTTTACTTGTTCTCAGCATCATCGTGCATCATCTTTTGAAGAGGCTTCCTTCTGGGATGACAACCATGCAGACCAATTTGATGCAGTGTGCGGCTTATGATCTGAGCACTGACAAACTGACCCTCCACCTCTTAAACCACTGCAGCAATGCTGGCAGCTCTTATACTTCTATATTGAAAAAAACAATCTCTGGCTATGACGCTGAGCACGCGCACTCAACTTCCTTGGACTACCACGACGAGGCCTTTTCTGAGTGGAACCTGTCTTGTTAAACCTCTGTATGGTCTTGGCCACCGTGCTGCAGCTCAGTTTCAGGGTGTTGGCAATCTTCTTATATCCTAGGCCATCTTTGTGTAGAGCAACAATTCTTTATTTCAGATCCTCATACAGTTCTTTACCATTAGGTGACATGTTGAACTTCCAGTGACCAGTATGAGAGCAATAACACCAAGTTTAACACACCTGCTCCCTATTCACACCTGAGACTTTGTCACAGTAATGAGTCACATGACACTGTGGAGGGAAATTGGCAAATTGGGCACAATTTGTCAATTTTCACTTATGGGTGTACTCACTTTTGTTGCCACAGCTTAGACATTTATGGCTGTGTGTGCGCACAAAATTTTTAACTGTTATACAAGCTGTACACTGACTACTTTACATTTTATCAAAGTGTCATATCTGCAGTGTTGTCCCATAAAAGATATAATAAAAGATACATTACTCCCACCAAGCAGCTCACCACACATGACTGCCTTCATGAGCTTTGTGCTGATGACGTCAAAAAGTAGGAACCGGCATTAGAACGTGCCTTGACTGTGTAAAGGAACATGCTGCTTTACTTAGAAGCATTGCTGGAGTTGTCTAAACACTGCTGGTGCTTAACATGGGGCATTACATTCATACATAATTGCACAGACCCTTTTTTTGTACCTTTTGTGTTGGCTGCATTTAGAAGTGGAAGTTGACCCATAGACATATACTCGGTTGGCCTTCAACTTTATTTTACAATCAGCTATTTAGACGATTAGGTTTAAACCGTTAATGACCGTTTTTGCCAGCAGTGATATTTTTTTTTTTTTTTTTAAGTGGTATGGCATTGGTTTATGTGGGAGACATCCTATTTTTTTAAAAGTGCACTTTGGGGATACATATACAACAAATTACTGCTGAATTTATTTACATATTTTTGACAAAAAGCATCACTTTACACTGTGGACCTGCACCTTCCATCATGAAAAAACAGTGGGTGGTCGTTAAGGGGATAAATGTAAAGCTGATCTCTCTGTGTTTGATTTACCACCAGTATAGTGCAGAGAACGGTTGACCCTCGCAGTTACATTAGGGTAGGTTCACACAGTGTAATGCAGGTGTATTGCAGCGCGTACTGTTTTTGCACATCGAGAGACTGAAATTCTTGCCCATTCTTCCTTGGAAAACAGCTGGAGCTCAGTGAGGTTGGATGGAGAGCGTTTGTGAACAGCAGTTTTCAGCTCTTTCCACAGATTCTCGATTGGATTCAGGTCTGGACTGTGACTTGGCCATTCTAACACCTGGATACGTTTATTTGTGAACCTTCCATTGTAGATTTTGCTTTATGTTTGGTATCACTGTCTTGTTGGAAGATAAATCTCCGTCCCAGTCTCAGGTCTTTTGCAGACTCCAACAGGTTTTCTTCCAGAATGGTCCTGTATTTGGCTCCATCCATCTTCTCATCAATTTTAACCATCTTCCCTGTCCCTGCTGAAGAAAAGCAGGCCCAAACCATGATGCTCCCCCCACCATGTGTGACAGTGGGGATGGTGTGTTCAGGGTGATGAGCTGTGTTGCTTTTACGCCAAACATATTGTTTTGCTTTGTGGCCAAAAAGTTGGATTTTGGTTTCATCTGCCCAGAGCACCTTCTTCCACATGTTTGGTGTCTCCTAGGTGGCTTGTGGCAGACTTTAAACAAGACTTTTTATGGATATCTTTGAGAAATGGCTTTCTTCTTGCCACTCTTCCATAAAGGCCAGATTTGTGCAGTGTATGACTGATTGTTGTCCTATGGATCTCTGCAGTTCATCCAGAGCGATCATGGGCCTCTTGGCTGCATCTCTGATCAGTCTTCTCCTTGTCTGAGATAAAAGTTTAGAGGGGCGGCTGGGTCTTGGTAGATTTGCAGGGTTCTGATACTCCTACCATTTCAATATGATCGCTTGCACAGTGCTCCTTGGGATGTTTAAAGTTTGGGAAATCTTTTTGTATCCAAATCCAGCTTTAAACTTCTCCGCAACAGTATCACGGACCTGCCTGGTGTGTTCCTTGGTCTTCATGATGCTCTCTGCGCTTTAGCCCCTTACCGACATTTGACGTACCCATACGTCAAGGTCAGGTAGAGGTTCCCGCAAATTGACGTATGGGTACGTCATGGTGATCTTGCGCTCTCACAAGCGGAGCGCGCAAGATCGCGGCATGGACCCAGCGGTATATTACCGCTGGCATCATGTCGCATCCCCCACAGCCGGAGTGAGCTCCGGCCGCGGGGGATTAACCCTTGGATGTCACGACATCGTGGTTGCGACATCGAAGCTGCAGGCAGCAGAAGTGAGCTCCTGCTGCCCGCGATCCTGCGCAGCAACGGTGCTGTGCGCCGCTACTGGTCTCCTTACCAGACAGCCCGGATGCTGAATGACAGCGTGACTGACAGTTGCCATGGAGACCAGTACACAGCTATAAGCTGTGTGCTGATCTCCTATTGTATGAACGATCTGACGATCCTTCATGCAATTCCCCACTGGGGAAAAGTGTAAAAAGTGTGAAAAAGTTAAAAAAAAAAGTGTAAAAAAGTAAAACACAAACACAAAAAATAAAATTAAAACACGTACACCGCCCTTTTCCCCTTTACAAACGCCATTCGCCCCCAAAAAAGATAAAAAATAAATGAAGTACTCATATTTGGTATCGCCGCGTGCGTAACGACCACGGTGAACGGCGTAAAAAAAAAAACAAAAAACAGTCACAGAATAGCGATTTTTGTTCATCCCGCAGCACATAAAATGGCGTAAAAAATCATCAAAAACTCATATCAACATCTAAGTGGTGCCAATTAAAACGTCAGTTCATCCCTTACACAGCTCGGTGTACGAAAAAATTTAAAAGTTAGGACTATCAGAAGATAGCGATGCATAAATATTGTTTTACACAATAAAAACACTTTAAAAAAAAAAATTAAAAAATTGTGCTTCCACATAAAAAAACTATATAAATTGGATATCACCGTAATCGTCTCAACCCACAGAGTAAAACTAACTTGTCACGGATACTGCACGGTGAACGTTATTACAAATAAAAATAAAAAACACTGCTAGGATTGCAGTATTTTCTTCACCCTGCCTTCCAAACAACGGGTTTAGAATCGATCATAAAGTCTTGTCCCCCAAAAATGATACCAATAAAAACGTCAACTCATACCGCATAAAAACAGTCCCTACACAGCTCCATAAACAGAAAAAAAAAAAGTTATGGCTCTCAGACTGCGGTGATGCAAACCGTGTTTTCCTTTTCAAATAAAAGTGTTTTTATTGTGTAAAAGCAGTAAAATATTAATAAAATATACAAATTGGGTATCGCTGTAATCGTATCAACCTGCTGAGTAAAACTAGCATGTCATTTATACCGCACAGTGACCGCTGTAAAAAATAAAAAAAAACACTACCAGGATTGCTTTATTTTGTTCAAAATGCCTCACAAAAATCTTAATAAAAAGGGATCAAAGCATCACATGCCCCCCGTTATGGTACCAATAAAAACATCAACTCATCTCATAAAAAAACAAGCCCACAAGCAGCTTCGTATACAAAAAAGTAAAAAAGTTATGACTGTCAGAATAGGACAACATAAAAACGCAACTTTTTATAAACTCACTTCTATTGTGTCAAGCTATGTTCACACGGCTTATTTCGGGACGTATTTACGGACGTATTTACGTCCGCAAATAAGTCCCGAAATACGATTCAAATAATGAACAATTAGATTAGCATTGATCCAATGTAAAATACGCCTCGTAATTCACATGAGGCGTATTTTCGTAACGTATTTGCGGGCGTAAATACGATCGTAAAATTAAGTCCCCTGTCACTTATTGAGGCGTATTTTGCAACATAAATCCCCATAGTAAAGAATGGGGAATGTATTTACAACGCAAAATACGTGCCACACTTTGTGACCCGTATTTGAAACGTATTTCGGGACGTATTTGCGGATGTAAATACGTCCGTAAATACGCCCCGAAATAAGCCGTGTGAACATAGCCTAAAAGTAATAAAACATAGAAAACTATATAAAATTTATATCATTGTAATTGTACCAACTCCCATAGTAAAGAAAGTTATCCTGTCATTTATCCCGTATGGCGAATACTGTAAATATGAAGCCCAAAAACAATGGCAGAACTGCGTTTTTCCCCCCATTTTCATGGCCCAATGCTAAAAAAAAACTACGGAACACCTGTGCACCCAAAATGCACAATACACCACTAGATGAGATCCCTGAGGGGTGTTGAATCCAAAATGGGGAAACTTCTGGAAGGTTTCACCTGTTCTGGTACTTTGGGGGCTTTGTAAATGCGACATGGCCTCTTCAAAATCTGTGCTCCAAAAGCCAAATAGCACTCCCTCCCTTATACCCCCTGCCATGCGCCCAAACAGCAGTTTACACACACATGTAGGGTATTGCCGAACTTGGAAGAAATTGCGTAACACAATTTGGTGTGCTCTTTTTCCAGGATTCCTTGTAAAAATAAACATTTTCAGCTAAAATTGCAGATTATTGGAAAAAAACACTTAAAAAATTTGTGACACACCTGTGGGGTCGATATACTCACTGCACATCTGGACATATTCCATAAGGGGTATAGTCTCCAATATGGGGTATTTTTAGGGGAGTTTGTTAAGTTTTAGCACCTTAGGGTGTCTGCAAACCTGAAATGGCGCCTAAATAAAATCATAATGAAAATGAGACCCCAGAGTCCAGTAGGTGTTCCTCCTACTCTGAGGCTTGTGGTTGAGCCAAATAGCGCACTAGGGCCACATATGGGATATCTCTGAAACGTCAGAATCTGAGGAATCAATTTTAAGCTGCATTTCCATGGTCACATCTACGGTGTTCCAGTGAATAATGAATAAAAATTTAATTTTGACATTTCACCTCCACTTTGCTTTAATTTCTGTGAAATATCTAAAGAGTCAAAAAACTTCTTAAATGCTTTTTTAAATACTTTGAAGGGTCTAGTTGCTTAGATGGGGTCATTTATTGGGGTATCTAACATGCAGACCCCTCAAAGCCATGTCCAGAACTGGATTGGTCCCTAAAAAAAATCTATTTTGCAAATTTTCTTGGAAATGTGAAAAATTACTACTATATTTCTAAGCCCCTTAATGTGGTAAAAAAAAAAAAAAATTAAAAAGTGATGCCAACCTACAGTAGACATATGGTAGATGCTAGTTATAAACTATTTTGAGTGGAATAACAATCTGTCTTACACGCAGAAATTTTCATGATATTTTGATATTTTTCACAAATAAACAAGGACTTTTTGGACCAAAATTTCTTACTAACTTAAAGCAATATCTGTCATGAGAAAACAATCTCTGAATCACATGGATAGGTAAAAGTATAAAAAAAAGTTATTCTCACATAAAGTGACACTTTTCAAAAATGGGGCGCTGTCAGGAAGGTCAAAACTGGCTGTGGCGGTAAGGCCATGTTCACACGGTTTAAAATGGGCCGTATTTCGGTCCGTAATTACGCGCCGAAGTGCGCCAATTACGGGCCGAAAACGGCCCATTCATTACGGTAATTCACAGTTCTCATAGAGAACTATGGATTACGTCTTCGCCGGGCGGGGAGATAATTGACATGTCACTTTCTAGCAGCGTATACGCGCCGCTAGCAGTGATTGTCTATGGGCCGGCGAAGTGCCGGCCCCCCGCTCCCGCCCCCGTCCACACGGCGTAATTGCGGGGCGTAATTACGTCCCGCAATTAAGCCGTGTGAACATAGCCTAAGGGGTTAAACAGAACCCTGAGACTATCACAAAGCAGGTGCATTTATATGGAGACTTGATTACACACAGTTGGATTATATTTATCATCATCAGTAATTTAGGAGAACATTGGATCATTCAGAGATCCTCACTGAACTTCTGGAGTGAGTTTGCAGCACTGAAAGTAAAGGGGCCGAATAATATTGCACGCCCCACTTTTCAGTTTTTTATTTTTTGCAAAAGTTTAAAATCTCAAAAAAATTTTGTTTCACTTCACAATTGTGTCCCACTTGTCGTTGATTCTTCACAAAAAAATAAAAATTTTATATCTTTATGTTTGAAGCCTGAAATGTGGCAAAAGGTTGAAAACTTCAAGGGGGCTGAATACTTTCGCGAGGCACTGTGTGTGTGATAGGCGTGGGTTCCACGTCTGTTCTCAGCTGTACTCCGAATTCAAATTAAAATTAATGGGACAGTTCTGACCATCTCTCCGTGTTTCAATAGAGACTTTCAGGGGCCTGTTCTCGAGATTGGTGCGGGTTCCTGTCACAGATTGATGGCATATCCTATCTACATACCATCAATGGGTTTGGTAAAAAAATTCCTTTAAGGGTGGATATACTTATGTTATATGATTTTACATTGTGGACAAAGCCGCTGCAGAATTCACGTGTTGAAATGCAGAAGGCGAAATTCGCATTTAATTTAATTTGAAAAATGTTGTGCTGTCTTTGTCCATGGCAGAAAATTAGACTCCAGCATCTGCATAGGCTGTATGTTTTATAACAGAGCAGTAATGAGGACTGACAACTACATTTCCTGTCACTTCAAGTGATTATACAGAACAACCAGAAGGAAATGAGACACTTGCCAATCTCTGCCCAAGGATGTGGGTAAGTATATTGCAATATATTAACCCTCTCCTCATTCAGTGATTTTTCTTGATGATGTGTTCATTTTCTTTCTTTTTTTTCCCCCGCCATCATAGAAACATAATTTTTAATTTTTCTGTTGACTTAGCTTCATAAGGGTTCCTGGCGGGAAGTGACTTCCCACAAATGGACCTACAGGTACGTGCTGGACATCGTGCGGGCTCTCAAGCGGAGCTCACAATATTGCTACAAAGGACGAGCTGTACATTGCCCGCAGCTGGAGTTCACTCTGACCGCAGGCAACCCCTTAGCTGTCACAATCGTGGCAGCTAGGGAAAGACAGATGGAGGGAGCTGTCCCCATCGGAGCAGCCGCGGCGCGATCGCGGGCTCCGATGACTTCCCTAAGAGCTCAGAAGCCTGACAAAGGCTTCTGGGCAGTCTGTGATGTCACTATGCCCGGCCGTGACGTCACACACGGTCTACTGCTCTCCATTGTAAGGCTAGGTTCACATGGTGTATTTGCAGGGCGTAATTACGGCCCGCAATTACACCGTGGGGGCGGGTGCGGGGGGCCGGCACCTCGCCGGCCCATAGACTTGTATTACCAGCGGTGCGTATACGCGTATAATTCACATGTCAATTATCTCCCCCCGCTGCGGATTCGCCGAGCCGGGAGAGGAGACGTAATCCATAGTTCTCTGAGAACTGTGGATTACCGTAATGACTGCAACGTTTTCACCCCCATAATTTGCGCACTCCAGCGCGTAATTACGGACTGATATATGTCCAGATTTAAGCCGTGTGAACATGGCCTAAGGCTATGTTCACATGGCTTATTTCGGGACGTATTTACGGACGTATTTACGTCCGCAAATACGTCCCTAAATACGTTTCAAATAATGAACAATTAGATTAGCATTGATTCCAATGTAAAATACGCCTCGTCATTCACACGAGACGTATTTGCAGGCGTAAATACGATCATAAAATTAAGTCCCTTGTCACTTATTGAGGCGTATTTTGCAACGTAAATCCCCATAATAAAGAATGGGGAATGTATTTACGAAGCAAAATATGTGCCACACTTTGTGACACGTATTTGAAACGTATTTTGGGACGTGTTTGCGGATGTAAATACGTCCGTAAATACGCCCCGAAATAAGCCGTGTGAACATAGCCTAACAGTGATCTGAAGATCACTGATACAAGTCCCCTATGGGGAAAAGTAAAAAAGTACAAAAAAGTAAAGCACAAAAAATAAAATAACACGTACACTGCTCTTTTCACCTTTCTAGATGCCAATCGCCCCAAAGAAGATTTTTAAAAAAGTATGCGCATTTGGTATTGTCGTGTATGTAACAACCTTCCCTACCTATAAATCTGTCACGTTATTTAACCCGCACGATGCACACCATAAATAAACCCCAAAAAACATCAGTTCATCCTGCAAAAAATTTATAAAAAACATAAATTGGGTATCGCCATAATTGTATGGACTCACAGAGTAAAACTAACTGGTCATCTGTACTGTACGGTGAGCACTGTTAAAAATGAAAGCAAAAAACACTACTAGGATTGCAGTATTTTCTTCACTCTGTCTTCCAAAAAATGGATTTCAAAGCGATCCAAAACCCTGTCCCCCCCAGAAATGATACCAATAAAAACGTTAACTCATCCCTTAAAAAACAAACCCTTACCACAGCTCAACATGCAAAAACACATTTTCCTTTTTGAACAAAAGTGTTTTTATTGTGTAAAAGCAGTAAAATATAAAAAAATATACAAATTGGGTATTGCTGTAATTGTATCAATACAGCTACCATTCTTTCATTAGCTGACCTCCTAGCATTTTTAGCTAATTATCAGGATAATAGCAGATTCTGCCTGAACCGTGGGCAGGCTGCTTTTAGTTAAACATAAACCTAAACCCTATTCCAAATGTTTGTATACTATAATAGCAATTAGGCAGCCTGCCTATTATTAAAATGAATAATGCTGGGGCAGTGCACCAAGGATATTTATCCTGATAATTAGCTAAGGCCTCGGTCAAACGGCTTATTCTGGGACAGATTGGAGCCGTACTCCGCGCCGTATTTGCGCTTCAGTACGGCTCCAATCCGTCCCAGTAACTACGGTAATCCACAGTTCTCATAGAGAACTATGGATTCCATCGCTCCTCCCCGCTCGGCGAATCCGCCGCGGGGGGAGAAAGTGACATGCACATTATTTACGGCGCGTACGCGCCGTAAATATCGCATTATCTATGGGGCCGGCGGGCAGTACGGCCCCGCCCCTTATTCAAACCGTATTGCGGGCGGGATCCATCCCGCAAATACGGCTTGAATAAGCTGTGTGAACCGGGCCTAAGAATGCTAGGAGATCAGCTAATGAAAGGAATGGCAGATTTAGCTAATGAGGTAGGTGCATTGCAGACGTATTCCATCCTTCCTCTGATAAATGATTAAAATGCTCTCAATAAGGGTGCTTTCACACAGTGCATTTTTGATGCGTTCTTTAATGCGTTTTTTGTGTAGGAAGGCATAGCAATTAATGCTGTACATTGGTGCCCAAAAATCGCGGCAAAAAACACGATTTTACCGCGATTTTTACCACGAGTTTTGTGCACCAAGATACGGCATTAATTGCTATGCCTTCCTGTACAAAAACGCATTAAAAAAACGCATCAAAAACGCACCAAATATTTTGATATTTTTCACAAATAAATAAGGATTGTATGGACCAAAATTTCTTACTAACTTGAAGCACAATGCGTTACGAGAAAACAATCTCTAAATCACATGGATAGATAAAAGTGTCAAAAAGTTATTCTCACATAAAGTGAAACATGTCAGATTTCAAAAATATGTCTGTGTCAGGAAGGCCAAAACTGGCCCCGGCGGTAAGGGATTAATAATTGCATCATTTCTGGGTATATGCATCGTACGGAGTTACTTTTATTAGTTTTTGGGGGGAGGAAACCAGCAATTTTTGTCATTAGTTTGTTTCTACGGCATTCACCGGGTGGTGTAAATAACGACTTATCTTTGTTATCTGGTTCAGTACAATAGTACAATTACGCTGAAATTTATAGACGTTTTGGGCGACATGTATGATTTTTAGCATTAGGACGCCAATTTTTATGCGCATAACAATAGTATAGAATGTGCCTGAGTTATGAACCTGTTCTGCTGCGCACTGACCAGCGCGTACTTCTGAAGCACTCCAACTCACATTCACTTTGAAGAAGTGACATGCAGGGCTGTGGAGTCGGAGTCGTGGAGTCGGTGGCTATTTTGCAGGAGTCGTCATAAAATGGACCGACTCCGACTCCCAAAATATATAAGAAGTTGGTCCAATTAGTTTGATGCAGTGCAAAGAGCAAGAGGAATTGGGTCCGGCCATTGCTACTGCTCCCATATCTTCAGCCTCATCACATGAGGAGTGTAATTGATGACATGGAGCAGGCAAAGCGCTGCCCCAGGGGAAAAGATTCTGCTCCCATGGCAAAGAGATTTCAGCAAAATTTTTCACCTGTTTTCAAAGTAGAAGAGTTTAACCATTCATCAAAACTGACTGTGGCTGAGGCAATTCCTTTATACCCTGACATTGTTAGAGATGTTGCCCCTGTGGTCACCGCTTTGTGCCCAACCCAAGTTAGTGTAGAGAGGCCGTTCTCTAGCCTGGAAATAATGAGATCAGATGTGAGGTCAGTTATACGAAGAGGAACAAAAGCGATGTCCAGTCTCGAGGTAAACAATGGAGAATTCTTTATTTCAATATAGTCGGTGCAGAGGGTATGTAAAAAGACGTGGCGTGCAAGCCAACGCGTTTCAGGAGCAATTCCACTCCCTTGTTCACGGCATGCAGGTAACACTCAAATGAACAGATTAAATAGGGAACTGATCGTCATACAATCGATACGTCATTTCCTCTTCAATACATAATGGTATACACTGCTTGATATAAAAAACTTCTAAAAATTATTTAATATCTTTGCTTAACCACTCTTGATCTATATACATCTATGTTACTGTTATGAAAAGAGGTATTAAGGGGTTGATAGATGTTACAGGGGTTAGTGGATATATGCTAGGTCGTTACGGAGATTTAACCCCGCTGGTATTCTGGTTTGCAGCTCCAGAATCCAGAAGGCTTCTCGCAATCTGACCTTTCGTTGCCAGTCTCCACCTCTTTCTGGGCATTCTATTCTTTCTATGCCAAAAAAGGATAGACTGCTTACATCACCAGCATGTTCTTCTGTGAAATGCTTTGCTACCCCTGAATAGGTACTGTGCCCTTTGTTGATGTTGTTAAGATGCTCCGCTATTCTAGTTTTTAATTTTCTAGTGCTGCATCCTATATATAATTTGTCACATGTTGTACATTGAATACCATAGACGATGTGGTCCGAGTCACAATTAATAAATTTCTGTATATTATATTCTTTTTGATGTCCTTGAGTATTCTTGAAGGTTTTTGTTTTGTGTGCATATTTGCACATATTGCATCTGCGTCCTCCGCATGGGAAGAAGCCTTTTTGCGAAAGCCAAATTTTTTTATTATTCTTTTGGCTTTTAAAAATACTCGGTGAGATTTCATTACCTTTGGTAATATTTCTTTTAGGTACACATCTGACCCCTTCCTCTAAAATTTTAGCCAATACATTATCCTGTCTAAGTATGTTGATGTTTTTGTAGAATATTTTTTTTATTTTTTCAAAGCTAGTATTATATGGTGTAGAAAAGACCAGATTTTTGTTTTTATTTTTGTTTTTTGATGGTTCTTTACTTTCCTCACAACCTTTGTTAATAAGATAATCACTTTGTTTTTTATCCTGTATTTTCCAAAGTGCTCTGTTTATTTGTGTTTCATTATAACCCCTATTTTTTAATCTGTTTGTAATGTTTATTTTTTCTTTTTCGAAATCATCATCATTGGTGCATGCCCTTCTCGCCCGTATGAATTCACCCAGGGGGATGGCATTGAGTGTGTGTTTGGAATGGCTGCTTTCTGCCCTCAAAATTGCATTCCCACTGGTGGGTTTACGATATAAAGAGGTAGTTACCTTGGAGAGTGTGGTATCCCCTCTTAACAGGACATCCAAAAATGGAATTTTTTCTTTGTCCCGTACATGCGTGAATCTCAAGTTCAGAGCATTCGAATTGACATATTCCATAAACTCCGGTATGGACGCCACATCGTGACCCCAAAAGAATAATAAAAAAATTTGGCTTTCGCATGCGGAGGACGCAGATGCAATATGTGCAAATATGCACACAAAACAAAAACCTTCAAGAATATTCAAGGACATCAAAAATAATATACAGAAATTTATTAATTGTGACTCGGACCACATCGTCTATGGTATTCAATGTACAACATGTGACAAATTATATATAGGATGCAGCACTAGAAAATTAAAAACTAGAATAGCGGAGCATCTTAACAACATCAACAAAGGGCACAGTACCTATTCAATCTGTTCATTTGAGTGTTACCTGCATGCTGTGAACAAGGGAGTGGAATTGCTCCTGAAACGCGTAGGCTTGCACGCCACGTCTTTTTATATACCCTCTGCACCGACTATATTGAAATAAAGAATTCTCCATTGTTTACCTCGAGACTGGACATCGCTTTTGTTTCTCTTCGTATGATTCACGTCCTGCAACTGAGGACGAATTATCCAGCCGAAGTTAGGAGAAGGCAATCACGGGACTGACCAGGTGCACTTTCTGCAATCAAGGTGAGCTGACATCCTTACTAGTTTGCACTGTGAGGTCAGTTATGCTGGATCTGATGGAGGCGATACTATTTCTCAGAACAAATTCAGAGACTCCACAAATGTTCCTGCAGTGTTTTGCATATTTACAATTTTTTTGTGTCCTAAAGTCATATCCAATAAATATATTTTACACTGACAATCAAAATGGTAACAATGTTTTGAAATTGTGACTTTCAGGCTCCATATCTCTCCATCCACTACAGCTTTGTACATGAGGCTACTGTAATTTTATATACAGTCATCTTACATATCTTATACATAAATTTGACTTGCAAGTATTTAGTATCTGCTTAGTTACAGTTTTGCTCCTAAAAATCATAGTGTTAATTTTTATTATTTTGTTAGTATTTGGTAAATCCACCTTTGGCTTTCAGCACAGCCTGAATCCTTCTGAGCTCTGAATCAGATTCAAGCATATCTTGACCAAAATCTGTCTCTTCTACACATTCCCAATGTTGGTGCAGACTGGACTTGGATACAAATACAGCTTTTTTTTCAACTCTACCCACAAGTGTTTTGATCAAAACATTGTTACCCTTTTGCTTGTCAGTGTCTGTTCTACCTAAATAGCTTGATTATTGTATCATAAGGTGATAAACAGCCAGATGTTACCATTTTACTACAGTAAAGTTATCACTTAAACATGCGCCATGTATGAGGGAGTCAGGAGTCGGAGGTTTGGGAAATTGAGGAGTCGGAGTCGGGGCTTCGGCTTGCCAACTCCACAGCCCTGGTGACATGTCACTTCTTTCTCTTGATGCGTATTAGCGACGCACATATTGACGTACTTGAGGAAAACGACAGGTAATCACAGCTCTCAATAAGAGCTATGAATTACCATATTTGCAGGGCACAAGTCGGGAGTATTGCAATGCAATTATATACTAAAATTTCCCCCTGCCAATACGCAGTGTTAACATAATCATAAAATATTTTGTAAGGGGAATGTTTTTCTTTTTAGCGGCCTAGACTATGTGATCACTTGATGATTCATATAATATACTACTATACAGCAGTATTGCACTATGGCTCTGGCTCCACTGTAGTCAGAAGGCAGACCTGGGTGCCATTGCAAGGCCCCTGTCTTAAAGGGTGCGTTCCCACGGCAGAGGACAAATACCGGTCACTTTATCCGACCGTTATTTGTCCTGTTATGCGCCCGACCCCACGGCCGCGGGGGGGACAGCCTTTCTCCGCGATGAGCGGAGAAAAGCCCTTCACATTCACAAGCACAGATTCTGTCCAAAAACTGGACAGAAGATTGTGCTTGTAGAATGTTTTGTGGGCGGACCGCGGGCGGAAAACCCGGTGGACGGAAAACCCGTGCAGTGGGGACTGCTGCACGGATTTTCCATAGGAGCCCATTGTGCTCATTTTTGGCCGGTTTTTCAGGCGGTCTGCAAAACCGCAAAACGCCTGAAAAACCGGCCGAAAACCCGTGCAGTGGGGACATGCCCTTACTCATGTTGTGGGCACAGCTTCTGTGCCGGTACCATCACATGATGTACTGTTAGGGGGTCAGTCCTGGGTCCTTTACTCTTTTCTATCTACACTTGGCCTGAGTCAGCTCATAGCATCACATGGCTTTCACTACCATCTATATGCTGACGACACACAACTCTACATCTCTGGCCTAGATGTCACCTCTCTTCTCTCCCGGATCCCAGACTGTCTTTCGTTCATATCCTCCTTCGTCTCCTCCCGTCTCCTAAAACTAAATGTGGAGAAAACAGATTTCATCACTCTATCCCTCCACCTGATCTCTCTATCACTGTCAACAGCTCTATACTCTCACCTGTTCCGCAAGTCCGCTGCCTTGGAGTAATCCTCGACTCCGCTCTGTCCATCAAACCACACATCCAAACCCTCACCTCTGCCTGCCGCCTCCACCTGAAAAAATATCTCTCAAATCCGCTAATTCCATGCTCGTCCACGCCCTTGTCATCTCCCGCCTAGACTACTGCAACATCCTTCTCTGTGGCCTCCCATCTAGCACTCTTGCCCCCCTTCAAACCATTCTCAACTCTGCTGCCCGTCTTATCCACCTCTCCCCTCGCTACTCCTCTGCCTCTCCCCTCTGCCAATCCCTTCACTGGCTACCAATTGCCCAGCGAATTCATTTCAAGTTGCTAACCCTGACCTATAAGGCTCTCCATAACCTCTCTCCTTCATACATCTCTGCCCTTATCTCCAGATATCTCCCCTCAAGAAATCTCCGCTCCTCACAGGACCTCCTTCTCTGTTCTCCTCTTATCAGCTCCTCACATAACCGTCTCCAAGACTTCTCCCGTGCTTCACTCACTCTCTGGAACGCACTGCCCCAACATATCAGACTCTCCTCCACCTTCACCAGCTTTAAAAGCAACCTGAAAACCCATCTGTTCAGGATTGCCTATAACCTACAATAACCCTGCTGCCACTGTACTACCCCACAAACATGTCTGCCCCTCTCCTGCTGTCTCTTCTCTCCTCCTCCTTGTAGATTGTAAGCCCTCGCGGGGAGGGTCCTCTCTCCCTCTGTTGTGCCAGTTGTAAGTCATTCATCGTTATTATTGTACTCATTTGACATATTATGTATGTAACCCCCTCGAATGTACAGCGCCATGGAATCAATGGCGCTTTAAAATAAATGATAATAATAATGTGGTGTTAATGGAACACTATGGGCCACAGGTATGAAAACTGTCTAGGTCTAACGGGATGTTCACATGCCCTTTTTTAGATGCTTGTTTGGATCCGTGTCTCATCCCCAAAACGGACCCAAACACAAATCTAACGATGTGCAGTGTGTTTACATTGATTTCAGTGTAAAACACGCATCAGCGTTCAGACAAGTGATTGCCGATGCATGTTTACTTGCGTCTTTCTGATCCGTTCAAATTGACCTGTCAATTCTTGATCCCTTTTAGGCCTCGTTCACACGGCTTATTTTGCCGCGGATTGGCGCCGTACTGCGCGCCGGATTTGCGCTTCAGTACGGCGCCAATCCGTCGGAGTCATTACGTTAATCCACTGCTCTCATAGAGAACAGTGGATTCCGTCGCTCCTCCCCGCTCGGCGAATCCGCCGGGCGGGGAGAAAGTGACATGCACATTATCCAGGCGCAATACGCGCCGTGGATAATGCAAGTCTATGGGGCCGGGGAGCGGAGCCCCCGCCTCGCTCCGGCCCCGCCCCCGTCCCTTATTCACGGCGGATTTGTGAGCCGGATTGCGCTCACAAATCCGTCGGGAATAAGCCGTGTGAACATGGCCTTACACAGCGGACATCCTGTTGAAAACTATAGGGTACGTTTCTGCTGCAGCAAAAATGCATCCAAACAAACAGCATACTTAGGGCACATCTTTGATTGCGATTGACGCAGTGTTTTTGATAAACGTTGTGTAAACATACCCTAAGACTTTCTTTGTTGCCCATAGCAACCGATCAGAGCTCCTAATTTTTTCAGAGCACTATATGAAATGAAAGGGGAGCCTTGATTGTGTGTCATGGGCAACGGTTTTCATACACAAGGCCCTTAGTGTTTTTATTATTATTTTTTTAGTAACGCTAGAAATCTATTTCAGAATCTCAATAATGTCCAAATTGTTTTCTTACTTGTTGCTGTATACCGTATACATACCTGATGTTCAGGTCTTCTGTTGGGTCATGTGATCCACTTAAATACAATTGCTTTTGATGTGGCTTCTCCAAGACTTCTCCCGTGCATCCCCATATTTTAGAACTCAGTACCCCAACCCATCAGACTTTCCTCCACCCTCATTTGTTTTAGAAGTAACCTGAAAACCCATCTCTTCAGGATAACCTACAATAATCCTGCTGTCCCTACACAATAAGGGCATGTCCCCACGGCATCGGTTTTCGGGCGGTTTTTCAGCCGGTGTGCGGTTTTTCAGACCGCCTGAAAAACCGGCCGAAAATGAGCACAATTTTCCCGCCAGCGGTCCGGCGGGAAAACATTGAGCAAGCACCATCTTCTGTCCGGTGTTCGGACGGAATCTGTGCTTCTCAATGGGAGGGGGGTGGGCTCTTCTCCACTCATGGGGGTGAAAAGCTTTCCGCCCCCCCCCCCCCCCCTCCCCGCAGCCGTGGGGACGGGCGCAAAACAGGACAAATACCGGCCGGCAAACCGGCCGGTATTTGTCCTATGCCATGGGGATGCGCCCTAAGGCTACAGTGGGGAAATAAAGTATTTAGTTTGCCACCAAAGTTCTCCCACTTAAAAAAGATGAGGGAGGCCTGTAATTGACATCATAGGTTGACCTCAACTATGAGAGACAAAATGAGAAAATAAATAATGAAAATCACATTGTCTGATTTGGAAAGAATTTATTAGCAAATTATGGTGGAAAATAAGTATTTGGTCACCTACAAACAAGCAAGATTTCTGGCTCTCACAGACGTGTAAC
The DNA here is from genome assembly GCA_025379985.1 of Phyllomedusa bahiana. Lineage (NCBI taxonomy): Eukaryota > Metazoa > Chordata > Amphibia > Anura > Hylidae > Phyllomedusa > Phyllomedusa bahiana. The sequence goes on from JAODAL010002835.1 coordinate 153,699, forward strand.
TTCTTCTTTAACAGACTCATCAAAATGATCACAAAAACAGTGAGCAAAAATCCCAGAACCACATGGGGGGACCTAGTGAATCACCTGCAGAGAGCTGGGACCAACGTAACAAAGGCTACCATCAGTAACACACTACGCCGCCAGGGACAAAGATCCTGCAGTGCCAGACGTGTCCCCCTGCTTAAAGGGGTTTTATTTCATTAAATGGTCTTCAGAATAACGGGACAGTGAAAACAAGCAACTTTGCAATTGGATATCATTAACAAAGCTGTCTTGTATTCACAGTATGCCTTATCTTGTGTTTTTGTTTACACTGATATACAGTCCTGGTCGAATCCCTCCGGATCCCTCCTCCTTGCATTTCACGGAGCTGTGTCGCTCACTCAGAGTAAGGGACCGTCACATTTTCACTTTATACAGGCAGAAGAAACAGAATTACACTGAAGGGCTTACACAATCAGGAAATAGCACAATTTGTGTCGATCCCTGCCTGACTCAGAGTTAGGGGCCGTAGCATTTTCTCTCTCCTCACCCAGCAGAAACAGACTGCAACAGTTTCTACAATGAGAAAACATAACAGTTTTGTCCCGGTGCCTAACTCTCCTGCATAGAAGGGAGATCTGTGCCGTTCATAGGAGCATCTCCAGCTGTGAGAGAAGTGTTCAGTTGCTCAGTCTAGATTGAATGCAGCCTGTGGTATGTATACAGCTCTTACAAAATAAGACTGCATAGGGAAAGACACAGTGACATGTGGACTCGGAGAGGGGGGGTGTGGTATCGGGAGCAAGCATGCACAGTGAAGGGGGGGATGATGTCACCCAGCTGGGAGGGGAAGACACGCTCCTGCATTTCCAGAGTTGAGAAGCTGAGAGCAATGTGAATCAGCTGAACTAAGGAAGCGATACATCCCCTTTAACCCTTTACGGTCTAAGCCTGATTTGGAGTTAAGGACCCAGCGCTTTTTTTCAAATCTGACATGTGCCACTGTATCTGGGACTAACTTTTCTACACTTTTACCTATCCATGTGATTCAGAGATTGTTTTCTCGTGACACATTGTGCTTTAATTTAGCAGTTAATTTTGGTCGATAAAATCCTTGTTTAGGTGTGAAAAATATCGAAATTTTGTGAAAATTTGGAAAAATTTGCCATTTTCAAAGTTTAAAAATTTCTGTGTGCAAGACACATAGTCACACCAAACAAAATAGTAAATAATGAACATCTACCATATGTCTACTTTGTGTTGGCATGATTTTTTTTAAACATCCTATTATTTTTAAGACATTTGGGGGCTATGAAATTAAGTAGCAAATTTTAACATTTTCAAGAAAATTTGCAGAACAGATTTTTTTGGAAACCAGGCCACTTCTGATGTGGTTTTGAGGGGCTTGTATGTTAGAAACCCCCATAATTGACTCAATTTCAGAAAGTACACCCCTTAACATAGTCAAAACAGCATTTAGGAAGTTTATTAACCCTCTAGGTATTTCGCAGAAATTAATGAAAAGTGAAAGTGAAATTTCAAAATGTTAACTTTTTTGCAGATTTCCGATTTTTATTCATTGGAACCCCATAGATTTTACCAAGAAATTGCAACTCAATAATGAATCTCCTTATTATGCAGTTTTTAGAAATATCCCACTTGTGGCCCAAATGCGCTTTTTGACTCTTCCACAGGCCTCAGAATTGAAGGAGCACCTTCTTGTTTTAGAATATTTTTCAGGCTTTATTGGGGTAGTGATGGGCAGTGACAGATGTGGGAACAGAAGTTACAAACTGTCTTTTTAACTGATCAGACAGCTATAACAATTTGGAGTGAGGGGAACAGGGACTTTGCAATGAAGGGGTTCATTTTTGTGTGTTGTGTTTCTCACTGTATGAGCCAGTGATGATCACTGGCAGAAAATTGCTGGAACATGAAAGTGGCAAACTGTCTGATCAGACAGCTGCCACAAATAGATCACAGGGGCAGTGAAGTGATTAGGCAGTGGAGGGGTTAATAAAGTATTTCAGGCTGTGACCGCTCAGATCACAGCACAGGGCACTAGGACCCAGCACAGTAATCCGATCTCCTCACTCTCTCACACAGTACAGAGCCCCAGGACATGGATCAGCTGTAATGGGTGAGTCAGCAGACTGACTGACCAATCCCAGTGATCCGATCCTGGACAAGGGGATCACAGGACTGCAATGATTGATCACCTGCTTAGTGTAGATGTGCTAATTAGCTGCCAGAAACAGCAATTAGCATAGAGCTTTCATCTTATCTCTGCACAGGGAGACAGAAAGCTTTCATGACCTTCCTGGAACTCAGGGTGCATTAACAGGCAGTGAACCATGACGTTCAGGAACGTCAGTGTGCCTTAAAGGGTTAAGCCAGTACATGTCCGGGCCCATGTGAAGTTTGCTAGAGAGCATTTGGATGATCCAGAAGAGTATTGGGAGAATGTCATATGGTCAGATGAAACCAAAGTATAACTGTTTGGTAGAAACACAACTCATCATGTTTGGAGGCGAGAGAATGCTGAGTTGCTTCCAAAGAACACCATACTTACTGTGAAGCATGGGGGCGGCGACATCATGCTTTGGGGCTGTTTCTCTGCAAAGGGACCAGGACGACTGATCCGTGTACATGAAAGAATGAATGGGGCCATGTATCGTGAGATTTTGGGCAACACGTATGAAGATCGGCGCGTCGGAACGCCCGTTTTCACGGTATTTTCCATGAAAGCTGCGCCTGATTTATGTCAGCGCCCGAAGTGTGCTCATAAATGCGGTGTAAAGTGAGGTGCAGTGCGGAACTTAGCCGCAGAAGGAATGCGCCTAACATGTATTACGTTTCTAGACAGGCTGGAAATCAGGGAAAAATCATTAAGCATGTTAGTGAATAGCAAAAAGAGTGGTCTTTAAAATGAATGAATAAATAAAGAGAAATATCAAAGTTGTATAAAATCGATTTCAATGTAAAATTAGTAAATAATGGGGAATGTATTTCCGACGCGAAGTACGTGCCACACTTTGTGACACGTATTTGAAATGTGTTTCAGGACTTATTTGTGTCCACAAATTCTGCCTGAAAGAATCCTGGGGAACAGAGCCTTACACCAGTACAAGAATAAAATGGATTTGTCATTTAAATGAAGTAGTTAATAAACAGACATATCCAAGTGCTCTAACAATTAAATCAATGTATTAGTAAATTTTATCCAATAATATTAATTACAAGATATATATTATCTCCTACGAAAAAAGTCTCCACTATAAAATGTATTCCAAAGTCCGTGAAAATTACACTAATTTAACATCAAATAAGCCACTGCTGATGTTGTCCAGATCTTTTATTAAACATTTTTCATAGCAACAATTTTAGATGTATTTGGGCTGCTTTCAACTTTAATGCACTTCAGTATATACAACAAAAGGCAGCGCAGCACAGGTGGTCCTCCAAGCAGGATTTCTTGCTTATTTATTCTTCTTGACAAATCATTTATTTTAGGAGTGTACTGCTGTAAGTGTAGAACGCACATTAAAAGAATTCCACGCTCCACTTCGACTTCTGCGCTCAGATAGACCACATTAAACTAGGTCTGCCTGTCGGAGCTGTAGAGCGCTGGAATGCGCCTCAATTTGCAGACCCACAATCATGCATGCCTCGGATTTTTCGAATTTGCCGTGTCCCGCCCCAGAACGCCCACAGCGCGCCCACTGCACGCCCCGTTATGTTAGGCGCATTAAAAAATGGCAAAGGTTGCGTCTAACAGCGCATCCCTGCGTCCGACAGCGGAGCCGGCACTGTGAGGCGCAGTATGCGCCTGAAAACAGGCGCAAACTCTGATCATACATGTCGCCCTTTGAGTGCAAACCTCCTTCCATCAGTAAGGGCATTGAAGAGGAAACGTGGCTGGGTCTTTCAGCATGACAATAATCCCAAGCACACTGCCAGGGCAATGAAGGAGTGGCTTCGTAAGAAGCATTTCAAGGTCCTGGAGTGGCCTAGCCAGTCTCCAGATCTCAACCTCATAGAAAACCTTTGGAGGGAGTTGAAAGTCAGTGTTGCCCAGCGACAGCCGCAAAACATCACTGCTCTAGAGGAGATCTGCATGGAGGAATGGGCCAACATACCAGCCACAGTGTGTGCCAACCTTGTGAAGACTTACAGGAAACGTTTGACCTCTATCATTTCCAACAAAGTATATATAACAAAGTATTAAGATGAACTTTTGTTATTGACCAAATACTTATTTTACACCATAATTTTCAAATAAATTCTTTCCAAATCAGACAATGTGATTTTCTGGATTTGTTCTCTCATTTTGTCTCTCATAGTTGAGGTCTAGCTATGATGTCAATTACTGGCCTCTCTCATATTTTTAAGTGGGAGAACTTGCACAATTGGTGGCTGATTAAATGCTTTTTTTCCCCACTGTATGTCTCTACAGCAAGGTTAAAATACCCTCAGAAATCCGACGTTATTTTAACTTCGCCACACTGACATCCGCGATTGGATTTTGGATTCCCACTGGCCCAATACACTGTCTGCACGGGAATCTGACAATAATCTGGTGGAAGATAGAACATGTCCTATCTTCTGCTGGACAGCCGATGGCTTTAGTAGAAAACCTGTGCTGTGTAGACTACAGCTCGGATTTTCTATTGAAGTCTACGAAGCGCTTGGTACAGGATTTTCGGCGGATTTTAAATGCTGAATCCAGTGCTGTGTAAATGTAGCCTAGTACAAACATGTACGTCCCTAACCTTCTGCCTCTCCCATTCTCCTTTGTAAGGAGTAAGCCTTCACGGGCAGGTTCCTCTCTCCCTCTGTATCAGTTGTTAGTCCATTTGTGTTGCCATTGTACTTTGTGTGGACCTATGTTATGTATGTAACCCATCTTGAATGTACAGTGCCCTGGGATTAATAGCACTTCAAAATAAATAATAATAATGTGGACTGAGAATCAGTGCCTCTATGTGTTCCTATGAGACTGACATTGAGCATCTAATAGAGTTTGAAGGTTCTGTCTACCTCCTATAAAAATCACACTAACAACTCTTGTGGCCCCACTGAAATAAAAAACAACTCACCTGATCCCCAGTACCAGCGCTGCGACTTTCCAGTCTTCCGAACAGGGAGGTCGCGGCTGCAGTGGTCACGTGCCTCTACTTACATCACTGCTAGGAGCTGTTCACTTTTGAACGATGATGTAAGTAGAGGCATATGACCGCTGCAGTGGTGACGTCCCCTATTTGGGAGTGATGGCCTGTCAGCAGAAGACCGGGGAGACGCAGTGCTGGAATCGGCCATCCGAGGAGGGTGGGAATAAGCTGTTGTTTTATTTCTTTTCCTAGGACCCCAAAAGTTGCTGGTATGATTTGTACAGGAGGTGGGCAACCTCTTGGAAGACATTGTATCCTTCAGCAAGGCAGAGGTGGGACATGTGACCCAACTGGAGACCCACATGGTGGTCATAAAATACTAAGGGCATGTTCACACAGCGTTTTTGGACAAGTTTTTCGGAGCGTTTCCTCGCCCAAAACCTCGTCCAAAACACCCCCAGTTCATTTGATTCCTATGTAAAACCTCGTTGTATTCACACACGACGTGGTTTTTACACGCTTCTTTGGAAGCAATGAAAAAGAAGTGTCATGTCAATTCTTGAAGCGTGTTGTAGGCGCGGTTGTTGGCGCGGTTCTGGCGCGGTTTTTGGCGCGGTTTTTGTCCTGGCTATTCATTTGTATGGGTGAAAACCTCGTCGAAAACCTGATCCAAAACCTGATCAAAGCCTCGTCAAAAACCTCGTCTGAAGAAGCGTGTTTCAGGTGAGGTTTTGGCCTCGTTCACATGCCGGTTTTGGCCGCGGATTTCCCGCGGCCTGAACCTCGTCGGACCGCGCCGCAAACTCGCGTCGCCCGCGGCCAAAACCGTCGTGTGAATGAGGCCTTTGATGTGGTTTGGGCGAGGAAACGCTCCGAAAAACTCATCCAAAAACGCTGTGTGAACATGCCCTAACATGACTGTGCTTATGGCATAGAGCAGGGGTGTAAAACTGCGGCCCTCCAGCTGTTGGGAAACTACAACTCCCATCATGCATTTGTATAATCTATAACAATGGGCATGATGGGAGTTGTAGTTTCCCAACAGCTAGAGGGCCACAGTCTGACACCCGTGCCATAGAGTTCTACCTGACCGAAATGAGGAAAAAAGGAGCAGTCCTTTAAGGGGAGGGTCACACAGGTCAGGGCAATCCACAACCAGATGTGACCGCAGACTACAATGAGTATTATGCAAAAATTAATAATTGACAGGTGCAGATCAGGCACAAGCCACATCAGTGTGTTGTCAATAGGGAAAATGCACAAGTCTCTGAATGACAGCAACAGAAACTGACATGCAGTGTGTGCAGACAGTCCCTGGAGCCTGCAGTGACAGTCATCCACCTGCCGGCTTGTGATGCAGATCCGCAGTGTGTGAATTCAGCCCACAGGTCAGGATGGGGGGAGAGGCCAGCGCTTCTTATCTGCCTTCTCCAGTCCGCTGACCTTGTGCCTTATGTAAGCATCCAGTGTCTTGTGCCCCCTCCTTCTGCTCTCCCGTGTGAGCACAGTCAATAGCCGTGTCTCCCATAGCTGGCGTGTCATCCTGCCAGTGAGTGACACGTCTGTCCCCTCACTGCCCCGGTAAGCATTGCTTGTTCTGTCTAGCTGCCCATCCCGAACTGTTTCTCAGCACTGTAGCTCTCTCTCTGTGACAGCTCCCCCTTTCTTCCCTCACGCAGCAGCTCTGCAGCTGATCTTCGGGTATGTAGCTTCTCCCCCGCTGACTCACCACTTGGTACAGTCGGAGCCGCTCAGTCCTCTTGCTCCTTCGGGACTGCGGCTAGGACAGTTCCACTGACTTGAGAAGTAAAGGGGGAGACGACCGGCTCTATGCAGCAGTTCTGGAACAGCTGTACGGTCAGTTCTAAGCACCGGGGAAAGATGGGGCTGAGAGGGTGAAGGGATAACGACTGGACGGGCAGAGGGCGGGAGGAAGCTGAGGACTGCTAGACGGGGGTACCGAGAGTTGGCACACTTCGGGAAACCTGCTGGGGGCAGAAAGTGAAGGCACTAAACGGGGGCCTGGGGCTGCAGGGCTTCTCACTGCAGCAGGTACAGGACACACACGTATCCCAGCAGGGAAGGCCCATGGCATCTGGAATAAAGGGCGCTTGTGCTGATCACTGACAGGAAATCAGCCATCAGCCAAGCAGGGCAGGAAACTGCTGAGCAGGGATGTCTGATTGTAAGATCAGGAAGCGCAGGTAAACCGCAAAGGGCAAGCGGAGCGCTAAGTATGTTAGAATGTGCAGGCCGGGGTGCTGATCTCCTTACACTTCATTGTGTCTGATCACTTCTGTCTACCACATCTGCAGGCTGACACTTGTTCTATTTTTATACTGAGTTACATCAGAGTCGTGGGCTCTATGGCTTCCATCTGACATACAAGCATCCCATGCCCCATCAGACTTCTAATAAGCCACATCATTTCTGGTTAATGACCCTTCACAATTACACAATAAGGTTTGACACTTAGGACGGCTTTATGCTTTGGTAAAAGAGGCTTTAACCCTTTCCTGCTCAGAGATTTTTCTTTACTTTGGGCTCAGTTTTCCTCCCCGCCTTCGATAACAAAGAAATAACTTTTTTACCTTTCTGTCTATAATCTGTTTTTTTGCAGCACAAGGTGTACAATACTATACACCCCCAAAATACTAATTATGGGTTGAAATAGGAAAAGGTAGCAATTGCATCACTTTTCAGTGATTTGTTTTTATGGAGTTTATCGTGCCATGTAAATGACATTATCTTTATTGCGTGGGTCAGTACGATTCCAACAATACTAAATTTATAGCGTTTTTGTTACCTTGTAGGTTTTTTTTTTTTTTTTTTTACCCATTTTTTTTTATTTGCTATGCAGTACTATTTACTGAAGCCAATAGTTTTTTTTTCTGACTTTGGTCTTGGCTGAAAGCTTATGTTATGTAGGTGAAAAGTAATTTTTGTGTTTCAGTTTTTAATACATACTTGCTTATCACTTTTTCCAATATTTGGAGAAGCAGAGATGTGTCTCTCTCTTTCTCTCTCTCTTCTCTCTCTCTCTCTCTCCTTCTCTCTCCTCTTTTATTTTATATATATATATATATATATATTTTTATTATATATATATATATATATATATTATATATAAAATTTTTTTTTTTAAGGCATTCACCATGTATGATAATTACTATTAGACTTTAATAGAATAGTCTTTTACTTACATGCTTATACCAATTATGTGCAACTCGTTTCTTTTTTTATTTGTAAAATAGGAAAAGAGGGTGTTATGAATTTTCAATTTTTTTATTTTTCTATTTCTAAAACCTTTTAAAATTTGTTGTACTTGTATTTTTAGTCTCCTTGGTACTTGACCACTAGATTGCATGAGTGCTTGTACATAATTCTGAAATACATTAGTGTTGCAGAATAGTGTTTGGTTAAGGCTGTCCTATTACACCCTGACTCCAAGCCAGCTGGCTTTCATTAGATCTGGTCCTGGCTGATGAAGGCAGGTGCTGGAGTTTTGCCTTACCAGAGAAAATGGTTTTTTGGATCTTGATTCAAGCCTAACATTTGAAACCATTGACGTTGAAGGCCAATTTATAGATCTTTTGCAGTTGGAGCTATGTGCTGCATGGTAAAGGGGTTTAATGTGAAATCTTTGTAATAGTATTTGCTTCAATGCGGTGCCCAAGAGTTGATTTTGGAGAACTCAAGATTGTCGCAGACTTTACTGCAAATTACTGATAAAGCCATTCACCTGACGGGACCTTTTTTTTTAGATAACGGAACTTACAGAAGACGAGAGTAAATATTAATATTACAGTTGAGATTGTGTCCTGTCAAAGGTCACAGACTCCAGTCAGTCACATGACCCATGACAGTTTTTTAGGATGACATTGTTAACACATGTCAGGTAAGCTGCAGAAGCCTGTTGGTTAAAAATGCAGCATTTTGCAAAAGCTTTGACAAACTTTTCCCAGAATGCATCTATGAAAAATTGTATGAAAATAAATCTATTTTTGCATGTTTTTTCCCTTATTAAAGTCAACATAAAATGCTGCAGGTGCAAAAATAATAATAAAAAAGGAACAGGTACCTTGAAAATGCAGATTTACCTGGGTTCACCTATTGTCCTCTGATAGGGGTGGAATAGTGACAGGCTCTATTTCTCACTGCATAATTAATAGAATAACTGGCTTTTCAAACAGGTGTGATCAAGTATATGGTTGCAGGGGACAGCCTTAGTTCTTGTACTGTGTTCTGCTAATGAATCAGCAAAAACTGATATAAAAGATATCATGTAAACAAGAAAAGCAGAGAAGTTTTTTAAAGCAAGTAAATAAATGTTGCTTATTGTCCAGGTATCTGAGGTTTTTAAAACATTGTTTGGGCTTCCCTCTAGTTCAGCATTATCTGGTAGCTTTTATGTTATATTCATTTAATTACACTGCGGGTATGACTGCAATCACATATAGATATTGGGCCTCCTGTATGAACACTTTGGGTGCGTGTTTGGATGCATTTGACGCAGTGTTTTTCAATCCAATTGAAAAACAGATTAAAAAACGCTGTGTAAACAGAGACTTTATTGCCCATAGCAACCAATCAGAGCTCTCCTTTCATTTTTTCAGAGCATCATATGAAATGAATTGATTGCTATGGGCAACAAAGAAAGTCTTATACCTAGACAGTTTTCATACATGTCCCCCATAATGTTAAGTTTTGCATTTAATCAGTAATATTTCTCTTTCAGATTTTCGGGGGTCTCCACTTCACCTACTGCAGTCGGCCAAATCATTCTCTGGTACCCCTCATAGTCTCAAGCAGTTGAATCGGGAATTAAGAACATCCATGGAGGGAAAATACAAAGAAATAGCAGAGGTAATAAAAAATATCCTTACCTTTCTCCTCTTCTCCATTACAGCGCTACCTTTCCTTAGTCTTTTGTTCTTGTCTTAGGGCAACATGTATGAACGTTGGCGCAGACAGGCCGGTTCTAAATAGCTGTAAGGCAGTGTAGAATGCGCCAGAATGTATGAAGCTGTTCTTCTGCAGGTCATACATACAGGTGCATTGTAGTGCCAATATGACAACTCGGGCTCAGGCAGACCACTTTTACCCTGGTCTGGCTCTTCTAACTGTTCTGCGCCAAAGATTGGTGTCAAAGAATCATAAATGTGTCTACTTCTATGAATGTGGTGCGATGCCCCCAGAACACCCCAAATCTTTGGCGCCTTAAAAAGTGTCTTTGGCGCATTACAAATGGAGTGCACCTGTTCATACATTCTTTTTGGCTCAAAGTACACCAGGAAACTACCGCAGCCCTGTTCATACATGTCGCGCCCTTAGGGTGGCGTGCATGAACGGGGCTGCGCCAGATATCTGGTGTCTTTTCAGCCCGATATCAGGTGCAGCCCCATTCGCTACATGTTTAAAATTCCCACATGCCATTATCAGGCGCCTTACATAGCGCCCGCGGCACTTTGTAATGTGCCTGATTTCAGGAGGCGGAGCGCACTAGAACTGTACGAAGCTATAGATTTATAGCTTTGCTACGGCATTCCTAGGAGCATTACTGCCGGAACAGGTATACCATTTTCAAAGTGGTATACCGAAGCCAGAAATGTTGTACTGGTGCTAGAGTGCGCCTTATTTATGACCCACTGCAGAGCGGGTTTATAAATCAGGCGCATTCTAGGATATTATTATGCGCATGAAATTTGGCATGTAAATGACAAATTTCATACATGCTGCCCTTAGTGTTTACTTTCTGTTCTCTTTCAAACAGGATATCACTGTTGCAGTCACTGATTGGCTGCAGTAGTCATGTGCCTCTGCTTACATCACCATTTGGAGCTGTTCACTACTGAAAGTTGATATAACGGAGTTGCATGTGACCACTGCAGCCAATCAGTGAAGGAGCCGGCACTGGAAAGGAAGGTGTGAATATAGTTTTTTTTTCTTCACTGGGCACCAGTAGCTTATTATTTATTTTTTATATAAACCACACAACCCTTTTAATATCCCTTTTATTTCTTCTTAAATGTTTTTAGGGGGGACATGTATGAAAAATGTCTGTGTAAACTGTCTTCTTTGTTGTCCATAGCAACCAATCAGAGCTCCTGTTTTATTTCATATAGTGCTCTGAAAAAATGAAAGGGGAGCTCTGATTGGTTGTTATGGGCAACAAAGAAAGTCTTAGACTTAGTTTTCATACATGTCCTCCTTATTTTCTACACTGTTATATTATGTCTTTCAGGAACTGTTCAGCCGTTCCCTTGCTGACAGTGACATGCGCTCTGCTCCATATGAATTTCCAGAGGAAAGCCCAATTGAGAAGCTGGAGGAAAGGAGACAGCGCCTAGAGCGGCAAATAAGTCAAGATATCAAGTAAGGCAACAAAAAGTGAATAATAATATAAAAGAAAACCATTTAAAACTTCTAAGATAAAGACCATAAATAAAGTTAAAATACATAAGAAAACGAAATGTATGTGAGTAAGAAAATGGAATCATCATGGCCGTAAAGAGAGTATAGTATAGATAAATCAGGGGTTAACGTAACGATTAGGATAAAAGAGAAGAAACTACAGGTTATATTTAAAAGGAATTATGTGGAATCAATGTATAATAATGGGAGATTGTTAAAGGATACTATTGTGTAATAATGTCCTTAATTAATGTAACCTCTATTGTATTTCTTTCCCTATAATTTCTACTGTCTTTTTTGTTCTACAACACTTTGCCTTTCCATTTTTTTTCTTTCCTATTCGTATGTCTGACCTAATGTTGATTCTTCCCTAGATTTGAGCCTGACATTTTACTTAGAGCAAAACAGGATTTTCAGAAAATTGACAGCAGCTCAGACTTAGAGTGAGTTACTCCTTATATCTGCCTAGCATTGTATCTTTTACCTCACCTGTATGTACCATTTACTGTCTCCTTTATACATTTTAAAAGTAGTTTTTTGTTTTTGCATGCTCTTTCTTGTCTCATTACCCCCTGTGCTCTATTTACCTGTCACTTTTTATGTGTCTCAGGTTATACAAGGAAGAACATGAAGATTTGGTGGATAATTTCTCCAAAGAGGTTTTTGAAAGGGAATATCTAAGAGTGTCCATCGCAGGTGATGAAAAGTGTGGGGTAAGTTATTCACTGAATAATATTAGACCTCTTCAGGTTTACTGAACTAAATGCACATACATTTGTGCATATAGGTGCATAAGTGATCACAGCAATTTTTATTCTGTAAGTACAGTATCCACCTTCAGTTAACACTGGGTACATAGATATTAGATTAAGAATCGATACTCTTTAGAGTAGACCTGTACCACTTGGCTGGGTATGGTGGCTGAATCGCCTAGTCTAGAAATGCCTCCGGATTGTGCCCCTTTCTCCCACCTCAACACATCTCCTTCCTTTTTGACATGATCCCAGAAAATATACCTAAAGTCTGGTTTCACCCAAATTTTGGGGAAAGCTGTTTACACAAGCCCACTCCCTTTGCAGCTGTCAGAAATTCATACCCAGCGGCTGTATGTTGTGCATGCCTGCTTTTGGGGATGCTCTGAAAATTGCACACTGAACATATGACAAGGCCACTGCATATGCCTATAGCCAAACAGTGGATTTCTAAGTCATAAGCAGTGTTTCGTCTTTTCTCAAACTCTCCTGAGTAGTGGACTTTACCTATCACCCTCTTTATTTTTATATTGTCTGTATTATGCATTTATATGTGTTGATAATTGTAATGGATAAACTATGTTACCCAATTTTTACTCCAGTTTTTTTTAATATTTGACTGAAATAGCTAATATTAATCATGGGAGCATGTCTAGATTTTGAGCTGATGTTGTAATCTTAACAGGAATTTTGAAAATTACTCCTTAGACAGATGTAACAAATGTCTGCGCGCAAATAAACCAATGAAAGACGCTCGTGGGTATAGTTCGATTGTTGCTTGTTTTACTGTCTGGATTGACAGAGCCTTATAAAAGGCTATTGTCCACACAGGACGTAAGTTGTGGCGAGTACACAGAACGCGCCGCACAATTAGCGCTGGTGATGTATGAGTACGCGCTGATGTCAGCCTGCGTCTCCATGAAGCAAGGAAGGAATGGGGGCAGGCAGCTTTGACGGCCAACATTGACATGATTTGCCGGGGCGGTATATTGACTTGTGGGAGCTTATTAGCAGACTTACCGTACTTATACTATTGTTATCTGTACGTGATGGGGGTCACGAGCGGCATACATCACATAGTTCTCTCTATAGAGAGCTAATGGATTAACCGTAATTGTGCTCAACGCATCTTGCAGCCTATAAGCGCTAATAGAAGCGGCGACATGCACGAGCCAAGATTTAGCAAAAGTGAGATTACCAAAAAAGAGGCAATGTTCGAAAATGATCACTGTCTCAATGGGGCCATGATGGACATCAATAAGAAAATCATCTGAACTATTTATTGGGGGTTGTCATTGATACCTAAGGGTGGTTTATTATTTTTTTTGTTATTACATAGGGGAAATGCAGTAAAGGAGTGTTCCCAGGAAAGTAAGGTGTCTACTGTACAGGTCAGCTCTAAGCTAGCTGTGAGCCGACCATGCATGAGAATGAGGAGGGCGGTGCATGGGAGTTCCGAATTTTGCTGAGTGTGTGCTCGGCTTTCTTTGGGAGCTGTTTCAATAGAGTTTGAATGTGAGGCCACCAAGCAATAGTCCCTTCTCATTCTCATGCACGGTCGGTTCGCTGCTAGCTGAGAGCCAGCCTTTGCAGTGAACTTTGCATCGTGGGAACGTCCCTTTAAGTTTCTTGTTTATAAATAATCCATGCATTTCTATTTCCAGTTTCGCTCTAAGGTGGTTCTCTATGTCATGTTACTGCTGAGTTTTGTTGTTATGCAGATGGTAGTTGGTAATTTACTTAATTGTAAGTAACTTCAGCCATGTAAACCAGGTTGGCAAAGTGCATAGAGACGTTCATGCAGGCTGCGGTGGGAGGGATGAGACACCACCTGTGTATTCTTTTGGTTGGCCAGTTATTTAATGTGAATGGCATCCAATATACTACATCTTCCACTAAGTGAATATCTGTTCACATTAGAACTTTCAGCATGCTGTATTCATGCCTGCATCTGGACAGCTTTGAAATTTAGAGGCCCATGGTTCTGTGAACAGCTCGTATATTCAGATGGGATTAGCTGACTTTAATAACATTTAATATATGGGGTATTTCCCATCTCAGATCAGTATGATGGTATGTAACTGATACGGATTATGGCATAAATGTCTGATTAGATGTGTGTCGGATCCCAAACTAGGTTGCCCATCTTCTTGGATCATGCGTTGAAAATCTTCCAGTAGTTAGGATGCAGAGTAGGTTGTGTTCTTGCGTAGCCACTCTTTGTTATTTCAAGTGGGGATTTTCTGGATACTGTACTTAGAGGACTCTCAGTTAGAGAACACAGAATGAAAGGGAGAACAGCGGGGATGTGGCGGGACTTCATATGGCCATGCTCCCCACGACACGGTTTGTGGTCCGGTTTTCTGAACGGTTTGCAAACTCGTATTGGCGAAAAGCGGGCTGCAAATCTTGTTTACTAAGGGACCGCTATGGGAAAAACACGTGCAGCGAGTCCCCACTGCGAGCCTCCGAAAAAAACATTGTATACTTGTCATTACTTCCTGTCGTGTTTTTTTTTAGGACGGGAATATGAACGATGTGAAGGGCTATTCAGCTAAACTATAGGAGGAGAATAAGCCGCCACCCCCCCTCCCGGCGGCCCAGTGCAGTGCTGCATCGGCACATAAATACCGGCACAAATACCGTCGGACATAAACCGTGGTCCAGCGGTATCTGTCCGTTGCCTAGTGGTTACCTATAGCTGGAGCACCCATATATGTCTTGCCGTGGAGATCTTTTCGTCCGTTCGCGGCATACAGCCCTAGCCTGTGTCTCATGAATAGGTGACCGCGTCTGTAGTGGGCACTTACTCACCCTATAAGATATTTTATGGCTATTTGTCTTATCTAATATATTCTATTCAATACTTTCATAAATGTCAGTGTAAATGGGGAAATCCCGCCTTTAATTGTTTTATATTGCTTCTCCCAAAACTAGATACATAATAAATGAATTCGTTAAAAAATGTTAGCATTTTTTACAAAATTTTTTGGGGGTCTTGTGGTCAAGTTTATTAAGAGTTCTAAGCTGATTGAATTATGACATAGTAATATGATGTTGCTATAGACAGAATACAAAAAGAAGCGCACTCAGAAGTGGAGTATATAAAGTGACACAAATATCGTGGTTGTAAAGTTCACGTACCTGTATAGTAGTTGTACAGAATGGTACATTACACATGATGACGAGAGGGCATTATTTTTAAGTCGTGAGGACCTTCGGGTTCCGTTGGAACAGCAGCTGAACTGTGTCTCTCCCTACACACGAGATGCACTCCGGCTCATGAGGATCCTACCTGGTAACCTGGCAAAGGATATATTTGTTACTTTCGAAAAGGGAGAGGAATAAGGCTGTTCGGGAACACAAATTGAAAGAATCTAAAGAACGCAGTTGTGAATCAAAACTTTTAAGTAAACTAAGACACCACTATTGTGGCTAACATACCCCCAGGTGTTCTTGATATAGATTTTCATTTTGTGCTCCTTTGGAAGCGCTATTATCTTCGTCCTTTCAAATTACACAATTTTGTGCATTAGACGTATATAATGCGAATATTCTAGCAGTTCTATAATGCGTGTTCTTTGCAGCATGTACCTGTCTAAGGTTTTCTGGTTTTAAATATATCTTCAGCTGTCTGACTGCTCAATCTGTCTCAACTTCAAAAAATGTTAAGTTGGCATGAGACAAGAGAAAGTTGGTTGCAATTTTTGCTGATAAGGTGTATGCAACGCAAATTAAGTTCATGATGAGGACAGTTACTTTTTTACAATATTGATGTATGGCTGAGTAATCGCAAACTCGGCTTACTCAGGTTTCTTTTGTGCCTAATGTTACTTTTTGTTCACAGGTTCCAGAAATCTTTCAGTGTTACCAGATATGCCAGTCAAAATGACGTATTCACCGCAGTAGAGTGGGCATAGTTTTGTGCCCAATGTATTGTGTACTATATACAGCCTACACTCTGTATATTTTAAAAAGTACCATCTTTAACTCATCCTGTCCCATATGACAATCTACTGGCTTGCACCAAGATAAATCTGGTCTTGCCACTATTTTACTATCAATATTTTTAGCATATTTCAGTGGGGTTCTTTAGTTTCTTTTATATATGTGAATAGCAGAGAGTTGTATCTTGAACCGTGGGACATTTGTTTGAAAATGGGCTATGTGTACACTTTGTACTTTCCAGGAGTCTTTGTACGATTTAATCTCTCCCTGCGGCATTGTCCATCGCCCACAACAAAGAGGATATTTAAAAAGAACTTTGTCTTATAAGTTTTTGCTGCTTTCTAATCGGAATGCAACATAGGAGCTGTGCTTAGTAAAGCATAAGGAATAACTGCGAGACGCTTTGGAGAGACAGGGCAATGTTCACACGTAAGTTTTTGCAAATGAGCGTAATTCCCCTGGTGCGTAATGATGTGCTGCAATTACCCCGCAAAATTAGTTACTGCATAATATGGTAATTCATAGATAGTGCACGTGAACAGATCCTTATAGCACCCTCGCCCATTTTTTTTTCTTTTTTTTTAGCGATAAGTGATGCATGATTGAGCAGGCCTAGACTATAATAACGCACCTAGTGACCGGCCTGTTGTACAACTAACTTCATTCGAGCTTACCCAGAAATCTTTTGCTTCACATCTACATTATAATAAACCTAGAAAGTCGTCAACAGAGCTCTAGCCTTTTTCTTCTATCATATCCCGATGCTTGCTGATATCATCTTCACTATTAACCACTATTTTGATGGAGAATTATATTAGCTCACTGATCAGAAGTTGTATCTGTTAACGGGGTTGGGGTTTGCCCCCCCCCTTTCCTATCCTGCTCCCCCCCCCCCGCCCCCCCCCCCCCCCCCCCCCCCCCCCCCCCCCCCCCCACCCCGCACTAACTTGAGAATTAGTCACCACACTTCCACCAGTAGAAACGGATTAGGAAATTAAAGGGGATTTGTCCAGTTTGTTAAAAAGTGATCTAATTGGAAGTTCTTGGGTGGCCCCCAATAAACAGAAAAAGAAAACATCACAAGAAAGGCTTTCTTTGGTTCCCCGATTTCCAGCGATGTGTATCTCACTCTCCCCCGTCCAGAATAATAAAGAGCAAACAGGACAGAATGTGAGAGACGTGGTGGGCTTTGATGGGAAACTGGTGCATGGAAAGGTGAGTTTGGGATCTTTTTTTATAGTATGGGGGGCCCTCCAGGAATTGTACTGTCCGATTAGATATTTTTTAGGGAGTCATGGATCACAAGCCCTTTAATTGATATTATACATTTATGGCTCTGTTTCTTGTATAGAAGCACTGAGCTACAATACTTATCAGCTATGCAAAGATTTCCCTGTTTCTTAAAGAGACTCTGTAACATAGATTATGCCAACCCTTGCTAGAGGGCAGGAACAGTGCGAGTCGTCAGACTGCTGTTTACCAGTGCTGTGTCACTTATTCTGTAAGATGCAGCAGTTTCAGAGTAGTTTTATATTCAATATTCTGCAGTTTTCAGCCAGAAGAGGTCATTCAAAAGAGTCAGTTTTTTCTCTAAAACCCCGCCAACTGTCTCTCTTTTGCCCTTGAGACGCTGTAGACCAGCCCACCTCAACTGAATTAATAACTTATTTGACTTTGAAATAGAGTTAGACACTTGGGACGATATAACTGCCAGGGGGGCTGTGTGTTATGCCTTTTGGTGTGGTGGGGGTTTTAATCTGTGCATGGACCATAAGACTTTGAGCGGTAAGATGCTGGTATAAAACCTGCTACGGCACCATCCTTACAGTCATAAGGGACACGTGGCGCTTTGGAAACAGCAGGTTGATCACTGGCTTGCGATTAGTCCTTCTGGCTTATCAAGGGTTGGCTCGCTGCGACGGGCACAAATCTAATGTGGGGACAGGTTTCTTTAAATTATACCATGCAAAGAATGGGCGGGGATGCGCACCTTCATCTATAGAAAAGGTAATAATCTGGTAGTATATTATATTAGAACTTAGGTTTACCAGGTCACAAATGAAACAAGATAACTAATGGAGAGAAGTTGTGACAAGTTTACTTGTTGCTGCCTGCTAGACTTTTTTTTTTTTTTTACTTTGAAACAATAGAGATGTTTTTTTTTAAGATTTATGGAGTGAGTACATAAAGTAATCACATAGTGATTAAAGGCGCTATATGTGTCAATTTAAAACGCAAATCATGCAATCTGTAGGAAAAGTCAAGTATCAACAGGCACATGATCTAACAACAGAACAAACAGGTTTATACTCGGCAGGAAGTTGATTTTCAGAGGGGTGTTTGCCACATACAAAGGTACGCAGGCAGGCTAGCTACATTACTCTATCTCCTCCACATATAACACACTGAATATAAACCTCTGTATGTTTACAAAATGGTTTAAACATTGTTTAAGTGTCGTGGGTCTGTGTTCAAAATCTATGTTATATCACTCATGTTGCAGGGATATATCTGTGGTACCCTTTGAAATAACTCAAGCTCACATACACGTTTTCCTGCGGAAAATCATAGCGTGGTTGGACTACGCTATAGGACGTCGCCGGGATAAGAAGTAATCAGTCGTTAGGTTAGAATAGATATTATCATTTGCAAGTTTACGTAGTTAAGAAATAGGTTACAAAATCTACGGCAATTTTTGACTACGTCCCGTTCTAGGGAATAGAGCACAGACCTTAGCGCTATGCTAGGCTCATTCGTGGATCTTCACTATTCCCTATTGTCATGGTGGTCCCACGCGGCCCACGGTCGGGTGCGCGGCGGGCGCCGCCGTGACTCCCCTGCTCCTGGAAAAGTGTGCTTTGAGTCGGTTCTCGTCGTTCGCGGCTCGCATAGGAGTTGTTAGGGCTACTGTCAGCATGGCGGTAATATAGGCGTCAGGAAGTTATTAGCGGTAAGGTTTTTACAAGGTGTCGGCCGGCTCTGTCAGGGTGTGATGATTTGGTGGTGGGTTGGGGAGGGATTGCGGTGGTTTGGTCGAGGCCATATGGTGTTTTCAACGCGGGAAATTCCTGGGGGGCCGGCGGCTATGTCGTGAGGGTTGGGGGTCGGGGTAGGGTGGGTCTTGTTGGGGGGGGGGTGTGGTGGGGGACTTGTGGTTTGCTATGGTCGTGGGGTTCGGAAGATTTCTTAATTCACAACAGCACAGAACCAACACATTTATCTCATCCCCTATTATTCATACTTCCATCCCATTAACTCTATTGGGCTCTGGTATGGCTTTGTAGGACGTTCTGGTATGGGGGGGGGAGGGTCAATAGGGTAATGGGAGAGCGGCTTGACATGGAGCGGAGCGTCACGGTTTGCTGGCGTCGGGGCTGGGGGCAGGGAGTGGTAGGGGTTGAGAGGGTGGGGGTTGGTGGTGTGACCTTGGTTGGGTGGGGGCCGTGTGTCGGGTGTAGCTTGGATGCGGGGGCGTGGTTTGTTTGGTTGTATGCTCAGGGTAGTGTGGGGGGATTCACGCACGAGTGGAACAGGGCGGGTTGGCGGATTGTGGTCGGGGTGTGATTGGGGGGGGCGAGATATAAAAACGGGTAGGGGAGCGTTAGGGGGTTTGGTACGTGACAGTTATAAGTATTAATTCGGCATTGGGAGTCCGCGGGGGCGGTCGCGCGGGCGATTGCGGTAACAGTGGGGCTACACCTGATTGAAAATGGAGGGAGGCGCGGCCTCGCAGATTGGGGAGGGCGTGGAAGGGAGTAGCAGAAGAGCAAGCTAAGAGGGAGCTCGGAGGAACCGATGCGCTAGTGGTCCACGCGTTGAGGGACTGGTACAGGGGAACAGAGATAACACACTCGCCCCCTGGAAGTGAGAACTTACCTTACCATGATCCAGTCCCTCTCGTTCCTTCGGGGCCGGATATGCTGTGCGCAGGCTACGCCTCTCTAGGGTGTGCTGGCCGCGACACAGCAGCTCTCAGAGATTTAAAGGGACTGGCACGAGTAATGGCTAATTTGAACGGGACGCTGACTTGTATATGAACGGGTTAGCCGCCCGCCCGACAATTCATTGCCGTATTCTTTAAGTGTGCCTCAGTGCCGCGATAGGAGAAAGTCCTGGAGTTCCAAGGTGTGCTTCCTGTAACTATCCGTGTCTTCCGACTCACGTGCTAAGTCTACTCTGGGCCGACCACGAACGTTGTACGCTGCCAAGACTTACCTGCCTGCCTATCGCTATGTCACTCCGATTCTTCAGGCATGGGGTACCACGCTGCTTCCTTGGCTGCCAAGCTGCAAGCAGAGTCACGCCAGAGTGGAAAGCGACGCCCTAGGTAGTGTCCTGTCGCAGCGAGAGTCCATCTAACTTTACGGCGGTGCTCTGGTGAAATATCCGGGGCGCTACTGTAGGATTCACTCCCCTGGTCGGCTACTGCGCATTCGCTGGGCTGGTGGTCCAGTGTGGGATCGTCACAAGATACCATGGCTAGCCGTAGTTGCATCATGGGATCAACCGGGGATACCTTTATTCACGCGCAAGGTACCTCCAGGGATACATGCAAAAACCGAGCAATTAAAAGCATAATAAGTGAAAACAAGGTATCCTTACATTTGATCCTATATAAGTAGAGTCGTCAAACATGGTAGTGTTCTCAGTCTCCCAACCTCACAGTGGACTGTCCCATCATATAGTAAGATAGGAGAGTCTCAAGGAGCTTTCAAAATAGTCCATCATCTGGCTGCCTCGATACCTTATATAGATCATGACTCTTACGCTTTAGTTAATAATGGTATTAGGAGGTGTTTTTAGTACTCCTACTTTATACTGAGTTGTGCTCAAAAGTTTACTTACCCCAGGCAGAAATGTTTGCCTTATCTGCTGGTCTATTTTTTCATGAGGAATAGGAATGATAACACATACAACTTTTTTTCCTACTTCATGGTAGCTAGTGGACTTGGATGAAGCCATTTATTGTCAGACTACTGTGGGTTTTCTCTTTTAAAAATCATGATACCACAAATGATTATAATAGAAGTGCTGTGAATTTCAAAGATTAACTTTTATTAATTAATGTCAAAACGATAATGTATGGTAGTAATAAGGACAAGGCAGCCGATAGCACATACAAACAAAATGAGAAAAATGATACGAACTATAGGCCAGCCATAAGCAGAGAAAATAAGTATTCAGATAAAGATGGAATAGGGGGGATCTCACTTACAATATATTGGAACATTCAAAGAGTAAGACTGTCCCTTTTAATTAACCTCTATGTTATCACTGTAGATTGAGTAAGAGGGACAGTTAATCGTTATGCACTTTAGGTTATTTGAGCAGAGGACATCTCCTTATAGAGGTCAAAGAGTTTATAGTAAGGTCGACCCTTTAACCCTATTTTCTGAGGACAAGTGTCAGGAATACAGAATAGAGAGACTAGTTTGGTTAAATACGGGTGAGATTTACCACTCTAATCTTACATTCATTAACGACTGTGTCCTGTGATTTTAGAACAAATACATGGTGGAGGTTTGCTTTGTGTGAATTCTAGATATTATGGGTTGCTTAAAATGTTTTGCACGAAAAACCCTGACCTTGTATCGTGCTCTGCTCCCCTTTTTTGTACTTACTCCATGCAGTATGGCCATAAGGAAATGAACATCAGCCATGAATGATGACGGCTGCTAGCAAAGACACACAGTAAGTAACTCGCACTAGGCAAAATTCAGTCTGATTGGATAAGTGCACATGAAGGTTATAGCGCCACAAGCAGCGGAAATTGAGGGACTTTACAATTGTCTTAACCCCAAACATTGCTGAACAGAAGATTTTTTTCTGAAATTGATCTGAAGTTTGCGTTTTTAAAATCTGTGTATACAAGTCTGATTTTTGTATGACAAATTGTAACTGCAGTTTTCAGTCTTATTTAAGCGTGTTGAGGATTTGGCAATCTGTTGGCAACATCACCAAATGGAATTTGCAGCATTTTGATTTGTGATGCATGTGCACGCCTCTCTTTACTGATGTCAGTCAGGGGGCAGAGACCAAAATAGAAATTCGCTAGACAAGCACCACGTAGATTTAACGACATTTGCATATGCCAATTCTGTGTCACTGCAGTCAAAAGGAGCTGGTGCTTTGTGTCTGGTCTTATGTTGGAACATGTGTAATGCTGAGGGTAAGAGAACTTCATTGTAACGTCTTCATTGAATGCATTGATGTGATTAGGACACTGTGTGTCAGCTCCTTACCTATTTGGACGCTGTCGATTATTTTGGTTCAGACATAGTTTTGCTCTTTGTAATAAGAGAATGCACACGTGTGGCCTTAGTAGATGTACACATTGTGTATTCTAAGTTTATAATTCACAGCTACCATTGAGTTGTTGTGTTTTTTCCCATTGATGGTACTTAGGTCGCCTTCCATTTGCCTTGGAGGAACATGCTAATGAACGTCGGGCTCTATTTGATCCATAGAAGTGTGAATGGCAGCCTAGGTCCTGTGTTTGAATGGTGAATAAGACCGGGTTGTGGGTGAACTATTTTTTTCTTGGTCATTTGTGTGAAATTCGTTTTTTCAGTCATTTCCGCATGTCTGTTTAGCCATGTGCTAATCCTAGACCTTGAATAGTTGGAGTGCCTGTCATCCCTTTGTGTTCCAAGTTACTTTCATTCTACTATCATATTGAAATTACATTGCAGATAACTCTTGCTCTTACGGCAGTAGAAAAAGTGGAGATTAAATGTCTGCTCCTGCCATTCAGGAGTTTTCGTATCTGTACATTCTCATTCTAGAGAGGGATAATAGTTTTTTTATAAATATTTTTTTTTTGTTCTGAAAACCATTCTTCAATTAAATATTGTGTTTTAACAACTTTCTGGAATGTGAAATGTCTCCTTAGGATTGTCCTAGTGACAAACTCATTTTACTTTTTTTAAGCCTGTCACACAAAGTGGGTAGAAGTAAGTTTATAGGGGTTTTTACTTCAAACTACTAGGAGACTTAAACTGTTGGCAGAGAATTAGAGGAGTCTTAGTCCTTGTTCTCGGCTATCAGTACAGGCTGAGGCATGTGCGTCTCCTCTAGAATGGTTAGATTGGGATTTGGGTGTTGGATATGACAGTAAGATAAAAAGGGTTGTGTGAAAAAAGCAGACTCTTAATTATAGGAGAAAACTGTCCCATTTGTTCTTCACCAATGACCTAAATACCCGTCAGTTTATTACTTTTATAATTAGGCTGATGGGTCATTATAGGAAACAAGGTATGTAGGGGAACAACCAAAGAATCTGTTCTTTGTATTTCTGTTATTGTTATTTTTCACTGTACTTTCTATGCGCGCGAGATTTGAATACTTTTCATTGCATGAACTCTTAATTGAAGATGTTTATTTTAAACTAAGCCTTCAGGCAATAATAGTTGTGTCTGGGCTCCTACAGTACTTGTACTTTTCTTTAAGGTAACCTTTCACCAGGACCTTCTGGATGCGAGCCAGAGATGTGGTACGGGGCTATTCGGGTGTATTTGTCATTCGTCAACTGTATTATGGAATATGTTCAATGCAACTTTTTTGCCTCGAACAAGTTAGTGCTAGCATGTCTGATGAAGCTCAGGGCGGAGGACTTGTAGACGGTCCACTTCAGGAGGAGAATGCTTGACTAACTCCTGTTCGCTGAAGGAATATTTAGGAGCTTTTTATGCAGGGTTTAAATTAATATAGCCAATCAGTGCACTGGTTGGAGACTACAAACATCAGAAACGATTTTGATAAAAAATGGTGTGATACTGTCAAAATTCTTCACTGATCGCAACTTTGCGTATGCAAAGAATAGACAGGTGGCGTCATGTCATAGTGAGGTCTGCATTGACACACTGGCAGAGAGCCTATGGCAGAAGACTATTTGTATAAGAAATTAGTTGCAAACAAGTTGCTGGCTATAGCAAACGATTGCATTCGCATAGGAAGTCGCACCTTCTTAGTTCATGTTAGAAAAATTTAAGATATTAGAAGGGGTCGTGTCCTCTCAGCTGACCAAGGAGCATTGCTGTTTTTTTGTTAAAACGATCTTGCAAAAAGCGAAGAAGTCACTTTGCAAATATGTGGTCCATTTAAACATTGTCCTACCGTATTCTGAGATTGTGCCCCTCTTTGTATGGGCTGCGCCATAGAGCTCTTACAGGTTGCATATGAAGATGCAGGGGAGACCCGGTTTGATCGTAGTCCTGATTGGCTGCCAGCACTGTTGTGCTATAAGGATACAGACCTGGCTTCCACTGCAGGCCTAGTAGAAGAACCGCAGTAAACACGCCCCTGAATTCAAAATGACAACAAGATATAGCAGGGACATGATGAGTATGATGAGGATTATAGTGTATGTGTACAAAGCCGCCTTTAACTGGCTGCTCGGTGAACAAGAACGATATTTTTTTTTACTGTTGTATTTACTTACACTTGCTTGAATGTTTTAAGAAAATGTCACCAGATTATTGTCTACATAAGTTGAAGGTACTTCTAGCAGTATGTCATATGAACATTAAGATGTAATTTCTTTGTTTTTTCAGATGCTCCAGTGACTTCCGTCCTTTCTCCGCAGAAGCAATCGCTTTATGATGTGTGTTGGATCCAAGTACTATGCCTCCTGAGTGGGCCTGCATTGGGCTAAAAATGGGTTGTTGGGGCGCTGTTGTACATGTATATACAAAGACGTGAATGTGTCAAAAGACATGTAAGCATTGCAGGTTTTAATATAGCAATGGTAGCGAATAGTCAGTCAAGAACTGTTGGATTTTGTTCTTGTAATCGCCAGATAATACCAGATGGTTACTCAGTAATTGAAACATTGGATACTTGTGTTGTGGGGGAGATAAGTACATAGAAGCATAGTTTTAATTTCAAAATCTGACCACAATTTAAAGACAATCATTTGTTTTTCGTGATTTAAAGAATATGTTTTGAGGGAAATTATCTAGGGACTGTGCAGCACCACATTTATGTAGTATGTAAGCGTGAGTGTTACCTAAAGTCACATATAACCAATTGTGACCTTTGTAAACATAGAAAATAGGAAGATTTTTTGGCCACATGTATGAGAGACTGTCTAGGTTCTAATAAATCACTTTGTTGCCGCCATAGCATCCAAATCAAGAATCGGCGCCCCTTTCTTTTCATATTGGGTTCTGGGAAAGATAAAGACTGGAGAGGGCGCGAGATCTTGATGGTTGTATAGGCAAACAATGTGTGGTTTAGACCTAGGACAGTTTTCATACATGTGCCCCTTAAGTCAATATAGGATAACTGCAATGGTCTTATGTTAGTGTGACCGCCATCTGCAGGACAGGTGTTTCAGGTTTGCTGGCCCCACTCGACGGGTGCATGCAGAAAGGGTGTTCTGGCTGGTTGGGTGAGAGGCGCCTTTAGAGATGTAGCTCTCTAAAATGGGTGATGTTTTCTCTCTTTAGGGGAGTATCATCAGTAAGGCTAGTTCCTAGGGTGTTGTTCTCACAGAGCTTATTTGAATATTCACATTTTAGTGGAGCATTTCAAGCTTTTAAGTCCTACCAAGACTCCATCTTTATGGTGCTCTTTCCTTAAGGAAGAAACATTACACCCTTCTAGAGTCTACATGTTTTTCCTTGTAAGTTTATTGGTTATCTACGGTGATATTTAGAGTTTCTATGTGACGGGGGGTTAGTACCAGGGACTTGGGCGCAAGGCAAAGTTGGTTTCCATATTCAAAGGCCTCGTAGGTGTCTTGCACCTATGGTAATCTGAAATAGACCAGTAATAAGTTTGGAATATCCATTATGGGGAAACATGTTGAGTAAGTGAGCTGTAGTTAATGGATTATGTGGCTGGATTACATTAATTATAAGTGTTTGCCAGCATGGATTACTTAAGGACAGAAGCTGTCAGAACCAATTCTGATCCTGGTTTGTAGTGAAGAGTGGGTGAGTAGAGAATGTCTGGGTTAGCGGACTCTAGAATGACGGGCGCCAGCTGTGGACAATGTGTGTTTTTAGACATGGCAAAGGAGTTTGACACTGTCCCTCATAAGCGTTTATTGGGTAAATTAAAGTCTATTGGTGTTAAAAATTTTAGTCGTCGTAATTGGGATTAAAAACTGGCGTATTAGGCATGCGTTCTCTAGTGGAGTTGGGTGTGGTGGTTAAATGGACTCATGTACTTTTATGTAATGGTCCCCGGTTGAGTTGGTTATATAATTTCCTGTATGAGTGGTAGTGCCGCGTGAGGGTCTCAGTACTGGTCCTGTTTTTATTTAATGTATTTATAATGATATAGTGGAAGGGGGATTACATAGCATGGTTTCGATCTTTACTGGCAGGACTATCTATCAAGCTTTTGTGAATGTAGTGGTTACATCTCATGGAAGATTGTTTAAATAAATTGAGAAACTGACTTAGAGCACACTGAGGTGTGGGCATCCACTTGCAAGTCGGGGTTCAAGTGGTTAAATGCTAAAGTTTTGCATCCTGGGTTCCTTAATAAACCTCTGCAGGAATCATCTATGTCCTTGGCCGGCGGTGGTCTGTGGGGAACTGGGGCGAGAAATCAATTGTTGAGAACGGTTACTGTGGTGTTGTACTGTGTACTCTTACCTCTCAATAGTCACGTTAATACTGCTAGAATAACGTAAGTATGGATTAATGCATTAATTTCTTTCTATTTCTGATTAAAACAAAACCTATTTTGTGACATTGTGTGTGTAACACACGCAATGTGCGCATTTAAACAGTGGTATACATTATAGTGTCTCTTGTTGCGGAGGTCCTGTAAGTCGTTAGGCACTACTCGTAACCTTTTTACAGTATTGATTTAGAAAGGGCTTGGAAATTCCCATCTTCAGATAGTTTTTCATCATCGTGATAGGAAGAGTATGTGTAATTGGTCATTGATTGGTATGATTGTGTCCCATTTCACTGCAACGTCATTTGATAACAGGACCCCCTGAAGTGGTGTATCCATGGCGCATAGACAATGGAAGGGGGCATGCATGCGCCACACTCTTTGTTCACTTCAATGAGAGTAGCAGGTTTAGTCGATCACATTCTCTAGTCTATACTTGAGACTACAATAGGACAAGTGTACATGGGAGATTGCTGTTCTTTTTTTTTTTTTTTTTTTTTTCATTGCGCGGCCAAGTCTCTCTTTTCTTTGGCCCACTCATTCCCATCCCATCAGCCTTATATCTCGATTGGCTGAGGGGCACCATGTGGTTACAGCTACAGTACTGGCTTGCCAAAAGAGGTTTTGGGCTGTAGCCACATGGTGCCTTTTGGAGGTACTGTAAGGAGAAGTGCAAGTGCAGAAATGTTTAAGTGTGCTGTGTTCTGGGCCCAAAAGGGGGGTTTAATGTTTTGGAAAAAAATTTTAAAAATTTTGCCCAAAACTGGGGGGCTAAAAAAAATTTGGCCCGGGGATCCAAAAATGGGCCCCCTTTTCGGGGGGGGGGTTTTGGGGCCCCTGGGGGAAAAAACTTTTTTTTTGAGAAAAGGGTTTTGGGTGTTAAAGTACTTGTTTTCCCTTTTCCCCTCAATAGTCACGTAATACCCGTAAAAAATTTGGTAAAAGGTTTGCAAAAATTTTTCCCCTTCCCTTTTTTATTAAAAAAAAACCCTTATTTTTGGGGGTAAATTGGGGGGTTAAACCCCCGCCCAATTTCCCATTAAAAAAGTGGGTTTTAAAAATAAGGGCTCCTTTTTGCGGTTCCCTTTCCCCTCGTTCAGGCCCAACCCTTTCCTATTCCCACAGTAAAAATTTAAATTTAAAAAAGGGGTATTCCCACTCAAAATATTTTCAAAAATGTTTTTAAAAAAGGATTAAAGTGTTTAAAAGTCTGATTTGGGTTAAAAAATGTCCCCCCCCTTTTTCACCCCCGCCCCTCATTTGGGTAAAGGGCCCCCCCAAATTCCCCTTTTTGGCCCCAATAGAAAGAGGGCCCAAAAAGCAATTTTCGGCCCCCACTTTTTTTTTTCACTTAAAGAGAAAATAAAACAGGGGTTTTTTGTCCCCCATAACATTTTTTCTAAAATCCCATAAATTGAGAAAAAACCCCCCCAAGGACAATATGGGATTTTCTGTTTCATGCGGGGGCCCAAGGGCCCCCTTCCCCCTTTTTTCCCCCCTTTGGGCCCAACCCCCCATTCCCAATTTCCCTTTAAACCCCTTTTAATTTTCCCATTTTTGGGTGAGGGGGAAAAAAATTTTGGGGTTTTTCAGGGTACCGTAAAGGGGTTGCCAAAAAAAGGTTTTTTGGGGCCCGTAAAACCCCCCCCTGGTGGGGGCCCCTTTTGGGGGGTTTCTGTTAAAAAGGGGGAAAAAGGGAAAATGGGAGAAAAAAAGTTAAGTGGTGGGGTGTTTTTTTCAGTAGGTTTTCAATAGCTTTTTCCTGGGAATTTAATTTTAAAAAAAAAGCCCCTTTTCCAAATTTTTGAGAAAAAATTAACCCCTTTTTTTGTCCCCCAAAAGGCAAAACCCGTATACTATAAAAAATTTTTCCATGCTTTTTTGTTTTTTAGGAAAAACAAACTGGGATCCCTTTCCCTATCTGGGGTCTTTCAGAATTTGTGGCTTTAAAAAAGAAAAGGGACTGATGGCCCTGGGTTATTAATTTTGGGCCCCTGGGGGGTTAAATGTTTGGAAAAAAAAAGGGAAAAATAAAATTCCATGGCCCCAAATAAAAATTTTAAAGGGGGGCCCGTCCCCCGGTTAAAAATTTAAAAATCCCATAAAACTGGAAACCAAAAAAATATGGGGCAGCGGGGGAGAAGGGGAACTCCCGTGGGGTATAAAAGGTTTTTTTTTAAAAGATTTTGGGAGCAGGAATTTTTAGAGTAAAAGCTGGGGGAAAAAAAACCAAAAAATTGGAAAAATGAAATACTGCCTTTTCCCCCAACCCAAACCCCCCCAGAGTGGGGAAAAATTTTTGTACTTTACAAATGTACGGGAAAAAACTGTTCCCCAAACATTTTGGGGGGTTGGGGGGTGGAAAAACAGGAAACCCTTTCCCCTGGTTTTCCCCCTTTAAAAGGAAATCCCCCGGGCCCCCGGGGGTTTTTCTGGGTTTTTTTCCCCCTTTTAAAAAAAACCCAACCCTTAAAAAACCCCCAAAAACCCCAAAGTAAACTTCCAAAAGCTCAAGGGTTTTACCCATCTATTTACATTTCCTTTCTCGGGAAAGGGGAGTAAAAAAAAAACCACCCCCGGGGGAAAGGTTTCACTTGAAAAAAGAAGTGGTTTTTTTTTTTTTTTTTTTTTGTTGGGGGCCCCTTTAAATTTAAAAAATACTTTCAAAGGGAAAAAACAGTTTTTTTTAAAGGAAAAAACCCCCCTCCCAGCCCCTTTTTTTCAACATGGGTTTTCCTTTTCACTAAGGCTATAAAAGCCCAGGGTTTTTTTTTTGTAACCCCCGCCCCTGATCCCGCCCTGTAACCCCCCCAAAAACATGGAAAGGGGCCGGGGGCCCCAGAACCCCGGGGAAATTTTTTTATTTTTCCCCCGTATTCCCCCACTAAAAAAATTTAAAAAACAGTTTCCCCCTTTCCCCCCCCAAAGTTAAAAAAATGATCGTAAAATTTTTGCAACCCGGGGGAAAAAACGGTAATCCCCCTAGCTTTTTCTATGAGAGCTTTTGAAAAATTTCCGGGAATTTTTCGGCCCCGCCCTTTTTTAATGGGGGTTTTTTAAATGGGCCAAAAAGTTTTGGCGGAAAAAAACGGCCCCAATTACGCCCAAAAAAAAATAAGCCCCCTTTGGGGAAATTAACCCTAAGGGGTTTTTGTGTTGGTTTTTTTTTCCCCTTTTCCAAAAATGTTTTTCCTTACACGAGGGGAAAAGTTCACCGGGATTTTTTAATGAGTGATTGGAAAACCGTTTTTTTTGGACCCTAAATGGACCCCAAACGCATTAACAATGTTTTCAGGTTTTTTTTAAAATTTCTTTCAATGTAAAAAAAAAGAAAATTTTGGGTTTAAGGTTTTTTGGTCGCCAAAGGTGTTTTACTTTTGTCTTTTGGATGGTCTTTTTGGGTCCCTTTTTTAAGAATTTCATTCAATTTTTTGATCATTTGACCCAGCGGACCCCTATTTAAAAATTCAGGGGTGATTCCTGCGCAGCAAAAAAAAAACATCCAAAAAAACCAAAAACCCGGTGCGTGTTGGATGCGGTTTATGCAGCGCCATTGAATATGTTTTTTTGGATCAAAAAAAGTATTCAAAGGGGCCGGTTGAAAAATCCCCGGTGTTTTGGGGTGTGGCCCATTACCTTTTATGTGTTGTGCATTTCTTTATGTTTTTATTTTGTGTGCTTTTCATTTCTTATGATTTTCATTTCTGTTCATTTCTCCACAGCAAAATTTTCGCTACGGCGGCTGCAGTTTCCCCGTTCCCCTTTTTTTGATGCAGTTTTGTTGGGAAAGAGATGAAAAAGTTAACAGCCAGAAAAAGGTGCCCAAGAGTTTTTTTACAAATACGCAAAGGGGTTTGTAAAAATTTCCAATCTCTAAGGGGGGTAACAGTTGAAAATGACTTTTTTTTAAAAAAACTTCTTTTTTTGGGCTCCTTCTGCAGGTGGACACACATATTCATGCAGCATCCTGCATGAATCAGAAAATTTTGCTGATTTTTTCAAACGAGCATGGAAAAAAAAACCTAAAGAAAATTAAATTTTCATGAAGGGGAGGAAAAAAAGGGGGAACACTTCGTCAAGGTTTTTCCCCAACCCCCTTCCTAACAGCATTATGTTCAGGGGGGGACACTTTGGGGCGTGCACGCGGTGAAAAATGTATTTATCATGGGAAAAAAAAGTTTTTATAATTTTTTAATACCAAGCCATAAAAAAAAAAAAATTTCACCACTCTTAAAAGGGGACTCTTGTGCAATTATCTGAAAAAAGTCCCCAAAAAAACTTTTTATGTCCCCCAGTACATGCCCATTTTAAACAAACCCCAATTGCATAAATGAGGCCCCAAAATTTGTCATGTGGTTTTAGTTTTAAAAAAAAAAAAAAATCCCCGAAAAAACCCTTAAGAAAATCCCACAGGAAGGGCATTGTATAAACTAGCCCCGTGCAAAAGGTGCCCCCGAGCATGTCATGAAGAAAGAATGATAACTGGCAGAGTATCTTCTAAACTTGATAAACCCCAAAAAAAACCCTATGTTTGCAAGCAGCTATGGGGAGCTTATTTCGGAGGGAAACGCCCAGGCAGGCAAAAGGCAACCTTTCACTGAGGGAAAAGATCCAGAAAGGAAAAAGTCCAGCGTACACCTCCGCAATCCGTAGACACTTGTCTGATATACAAAAAACAGTAAAAGTCGGCATTTCCATGGCTACTAGACATTTCATTGAAATACACGGAGGTCATAAACCCGGGTTTCAAAAATACAAGGCAGAAAAGGGTTAGCAGACCACAAAGGGGCGGTGGGGCCTAGAAGAAAGTTTCTTTAGGGAAGCTGGGGATTTTTAAAAATTAGGGGCCAGGTGGGCCCCCCGAGGTTTGAACAAAAAACAGAAAATTTTCTTGTGTATTTTTAAATTGTTAACCCATTATTCCCCAGGATAATCTTCTTTCTTTTATTTTTATGTATCCTAATTGGTTTGATTTTTTTCATTGTACACATCATTGAGATTTGTATCACAGATTTGGGGTTTTAAAACCCATTTAGGAAATTTTTTAAAGCCGTTAGTTTTTTGTAGGATTGCACGATTAAGGAGATTTAATCTCCGAAACGGTTTTAAAAATGAGCCAATTTTTCTTGGAAAAATTTAGCATTGTCTTTTAAAAGGGGTTACAATTAAAATTATTGGGAAAAAATTTTTTTAATCGATGCGGGGACTTTTTCCATCGTACTTCTAAAAAATTGGGGTTAGTGACTGGATCGTTTTTCAAAAAATTATGAAAATGAAAAAAAACATGAATATTTTGTGAATTTTGGGCAGACATTTGCAGTTTTAATAGCTAGTCAAAAGGAAAAAACATTTTTTTGGTAAATTTATCATTTCTGGTCAGTAGGTGGCAGTAAATAGTCCTCACATTCATATCTGATTGTTACAAGTCTGCATGTATTCAGATTTTCATTTCTTACGCCTGTTTGTTTTGTTTTATTCCCACAGGACAGGAATACTTTCCATCGCTTTGATAAATTCAATGCTAAATACAATCCCAATTGGGAATTTGGTTAAAAGATCTTCATAAGACAGATAAAAAGGGGGCAGGAAAAAAACTTTTGCCCCCTAAAAAGGATTAAAAATTGATAAAAAACCCGGGTTTGGCTTTGACAGATAAAAAGTATAACAAAACAATTTTCTGCAACATACTGTAGGAACCCTTCTTAAAATTTTTTCTATTAGGTCGCTCATGGGAGGAGCCCCTTTTACCTCTAAAAGGGCCATCAAGTTCCCTCCCC